>PIJE02001279.1:125000-150368 GCA_002895965.2 Coryphaenoides rupestris | reverse complement strand
GGGGATGGGGACTACATTAGTGGCCGGTGGGAGGATAGCATGAATACAGAGGCCTGGTGTCTTCTGTGTCAGTGTGTTCACCGATGGTGTCATCTCATGTTGACGTAGCTGGTGCTTGCTGTGGCTCGTTTGTTGAGGTCGATACGCTGGCACCTTAGTGGCCCCTGCCCTGGGATCAGACCTGAGTGGCAACTGCCTGGGATCAGACCTGTGAGTGGCTGCTATGACGGTTGTGGTGGGCGGTTTTTCTACATCCAACTAGTGGGCTGCTGCCGTTCCGCTACAAGCAACTATGTTGTACGTGTCTTCCTAGTGGTCTGTCTCTGTCCTGTTGCGGCCTGTGCGGGTTCTCTGTGTGGGTCAGCTCAGACGGGACGACACCTCAATTATTTCTGGGTTCCGCTGCTGGGGTCAGACCTAGTGGCTGCTGGGTCACACCTAGTGGCTGCTGGGTCAGACCTAGTGGCTGCTGGGTTACACCTAGTGGCTGCTGGGTCACACCTAGTGGCTGCTGGGGTCAGACCTAGTGGATCTGCTGGGTCACACCTAGTGGCTGCTGGGGTCAGACCTAGTAGTAGCTGCTGGGTCACACCTAGTGGCTGCTGGGTCACACCTTGTGGCTGCTGGGGTCAGACCTAGTAGTGGCTGCTGGGTCACACCTAGTGGCTGCTGGCTAACCGTCAAAAACCAAACTAGCTTTCCGTTTGCCGACCTCTGTAATCCACGGAGACGTGAGCAGCTGTAAGGTCACATGCGGTAATCTGATTGGTGGGTTGTAGAGCAGCTGACCTCCCCCTCCATTGGAGTGTCACCCTAGTCTCTCCCTCTCTGTCTGCCACAGAGACCGCGGAGAGAGCTCAGACACGCAAGGGGTCAGAGGTCAACCTGGCCCCGGTAATGCAATCATATGATTTAATCAGAGAGAGCGAGAGAGGAAGTGTGTGTGTGTGTGTGTGTGTATGTGTGTGTGTCTCTTTGTGTGTGTGTGTGTGTGCGCCTGTGTGTCTGCATGTGTGTGTGTATTTGTGTGTGTGTGTGTGTGTGTCTGCATGTGTGTGTGTGCGTGTGTGGTGGTGTGGGAACAAAGCGAAGATGGCAGTGTCGGAATAGTCCTCGTGTTAATCGCTATGCGTGTGTGTGGTTAATACACTCAGATGAGCGAGGGGCGGAGTTTCCCAGTAAGGGGGCGGGGCGTGTGCCAATTTTTTTCCAACTGCGGTGGCGTTTTTCTTTTTTATCACCACCAACGCACAACCTCCCCCTCTCCTTTCTGCATTATTGAGAGGAACGGACTATTTTATTGTATTTTATTTTATTTTATTTTTTAACCGGAGAATAGGCCGGATTAGCCGTCAACCGCTCAATTCATCAGAGGATGTATTCTATTATTCATGACCGGTTTTGTGAGTTCTGCAATTGATTTTCGATGCGTTTTGCATGGCAGCGTGCTACACTTAGAAGAGCCATACAGGGAGGAGCATTGATTCACTTTTAGAGAGGAAAAAAAAAGCAAGTAAGTAAGGAAGTGCTGATTGGGCCCTGGACAGACGGTGGTGTCCTGAGAGGAGAGAGAGAGAGAGAGAGAGAGGAAGGAGAGAGAGAGAGAGACGGAGACAGAGAGCGAGGAGAGAGAGAGGAGAGGAGAGAGAGAGAGGAGAGAGAGAGAGAGAGAGAGAGAGAGAGAGAGAGAGAGAGAGAGAGACACACACACACACACACACACACACACAGAAAGAGAGAGAGAGAGAGGAGAAGAGAGGAAAAGGAGAAGGGAAGAGAGAGGGAGAGAGAGGAAGAGAAAGAACACACACACACACACACACACACACACACACACACACACACACACACACACAGACACACACACACACAAACACACGCACACACAGACAGACACACACACACACACACACAACAGATACGAGAGAGAGAGGAGGAGAGAGGAGGAGAGAGAGAGAGAGAGAGAAGAGAGACAGAGAGGGAGAGAAGAGAGGAAGAGAGAGAAGAGAAGGGAGAGAGAGGGAGGAGAGAGAGGAGAGAGAGGAGAGAGAGGAGAGAGAGGAGAGACGAGAGAGAGAGCACAGGAGCTGATCGCTGTTGATTGTTCTGGCATTTTTTATGCTGTGCGTGTCTCCTGGACTCTGAATGTTTCTACAGGCGGTTGAAGACGCTGCTCTGCGGCGAGGTGACGGGAATCCATCACCTGCTCATCTGGTTTGTGTGTGTGTGTGTGTGTCGACATTCAGCCGCAGACGCTTTTATCCACCGAGTGACTTGCAGGGAATTAAGATAGGATGATGAGGTGGAGGAGGTGGAGGAGGAGGAGGATCAGGATGAGGAGGAGGAGGAGGATCAGGATGAGGAGGAGGTCCAACTCATCAATACTTCAGTAGGAGGTGCTTAACAATGACATGTGACCCCCTGGGGAGTGGGAGGTGGAGGAGGGTTGGGTGGGGTGTTCCTCTCCTCATTGTTCAATCGCTATGAGTTTTGTTGTTCCGTGAAAGGGTCAGGCTAGCTAGGTAGCTCTGCTGCTGTTGTTGTTGTTGTTGTGTTCGCTCTCTCCTCCTCGACTCTCTCCTCCTCCTCCTCCTCTCTCTCTCTCCCTCTCTCTCTCTCTCTCTCTCTCTCCTCCCCTCTCCTCTTCCTCTCTCTCCTCCCTTCCTCCTCTCCTCCTCCTCTCCTCCTCCTCTCTCTCTCCCCCCCTCTCTCCTCCCTCTCTCTCTCTCTCTCTCTCTCTCTCTCTCTCTCTCTCTCTCTCTCTCTCTCTCTCTCTCCCTCTCTCCCCCTCTCTCTCTCTCTCTCTCTCTCTCTCTCTCTCTCTCTCTCTCTCTCTCTCTCTATCCCGTCTTTGTCTCCTCAGTCTGTTCATATTACATATGTCAGCGTGCTGTCTTGTCACTCTGCCTGTTTCTGATTCTTCTCCAGGCTACCCCTAAGCCCCGCCCCCTACACCCCCCACCCCTACAACCCCCCTATGCCCCTCCCCCTCCCTCCCCAGAGATCAACACCTCCTGGTTAGTATTATTCCAGCGTCTTGTTAGCATCAGCTATGATGTGGAAAGGGTGCTGGTGGGAGGGAGGGAGGGAGGGAGAGAGAGAGGGAGGAGGGGGGTGATAATTTTCTTTCCATTTTGTCTCCCCTGTTTTCCCTCTTTTCTCCTTTCCCCCCTTTTTCCTTTCCGGGCTTGTGTTTTGTTGAGAGGAGATTCCCCTCCCTCCCTCTCTCTCTCCCTCCCTCCCTCCCTCCCACCAGCACCCTTTCCACATCATAGCTGATGCTAACAAGACGCTGGAATAATACTAACCAGGAGGTGTTGATCTCTGGGGAGGGAGGGGGCGGGGCATAGGGGGGTTGTAGGGGTGGGGGGTGTAGGGGGCGGGGCTTAGGGGTAGCCTGGAGAAGAATCAGAAACAGGCAGAGTGACAAGACAGCACGCTGACATATGTAATATGAACAGACTGAGGAGACAAAGACGGGATAGAGAGAGAGAGAGAGAGAGAGAGAGAGAGAGAGAGAGAGAGAGAGAGAGGACTGGAGAGACTGGATAGAATCAAGGTCGCTCTATCAGAATGGGCTCCCAGTGAGGAGGAGGAGAAAGTGCAGAGGAGGAGGAGAGGAGGAAAGAGAGGAGGAGGAGGAGGAGGAGAGTCGAGGAGGAGAGAGTGGAGGAGAGAGAGAGGAGGAGGAGGAGGAGAGAGTCGAGGAGGAGAGAGCGAACACAACAACAACAACAACAGCAGCAGAGCTACCTAGCTAGCCTGACCCTTTCACGGCACCTCAACAACAAAACTCATAGCGATTGAACAATGAGGAGAGGAACACCCCACCCAACCCTCCTCCACCTCCCACTCCCCAGGGGGTCACATGTCATTGTTAAGCACCTCCTACTGAAGTATTGATGAGTTGGACCTCCTCCTCATCCTGATCCTCCTTCTCCTCCTCCTCCACCTCCTCCACCTCATCATCCTATCTTAATTCCCTGCAAGTCACTCGGTGGATAAAAGCGTCTGCGGCTGAATGTCGACACACACACACACACACAAACCAGATGAGCAGGTGATGGATTCCCGTCACCTCGCCGCAGAGCAGCGTCTTCAACCGCCTGTAGAAACATTCAGAGTCCAGGAGACACACGGCGAGCACAGCATAAAAAATGCCAGAACAATCAACAGCGATCACCTCCTGTGCTCTCTCTCTCTCTCTCTCTCTCTCTCCTCTCTCTCTCTGCCCCTTTCTCTCTCTCTCTCTCTCTCTCTCTCTCTCTCTCTCTCTCTCTCTATCTCTCTATTTCCTCTGTCGTGTGTGGGTGTGTGCGTGTGTGTGTGTGTGTGTGCTCTCTCTCTCTCTCTCTCTCTCTCTCTCTCTCTCTCTCTCTCTCTCTCTCTCTCTGTGTCTGTCTCTCTCTCTGTGTCTCTCTCTCTCTCTCTCTCTCTCTCTCTGCTCTCTCTGTCTCTCTCTGTGTTCTCTCTCTCTTCTGTCTTGTGTCTTCTCTCTGTCTGTCTTCTCTCTCTCCTCTCGCTCTCTCTCTCTGTCTCTCCTCTCTGTCTCTCTCTCTCTCTCTCTCTCTCTCTCTCTCTCTCTCTCTCTCTGTTCTCTCTCTCTCTCTCTCTCTCTCTCTCTCTCTCTCTCCCTCTCTCTCTCTCTCTCTCTCTCTCTCTCTCTCTCTCCTCTCAGGACACCACCGTCTGTCCAGGGCCCAATCAGCACTTCCTTACTTACTTGCTTTTTTTTTCCTCTCTAAAAGTGAATCAATGCTCCTCCCTGTATGGCTCTTCTAAGTGTAGCACGCTGCCATGCAAAACGCATCGAAAATCAATTGCAGAACTCACAAAACCGGTCATGAATAATAGAATACATCCTCTGATGAATTGAGCGGTTGACGGCTAATCCGGCCTATTCTCCGGTTAAAAAATAAAATAAAATAAAATACAATAAAATAGTCCGTTCCTCTCAATAATGCAGAAAGGAGAGGGGGAGGTTGTGCGTTGGTGGTGATAAAAAAGAAAAACGCCACCGCAGTTGGAAAAAAATTGGCACACGCCCCGCCCCCTTACTGGGAAACTCCGCCCCTCGCTCATCTGAGTGTATTAACCACACACACGCATAGCGATTAACACGAGGACTATTCCGACACTGCCATCTTCGCTTTGTTCCCACACACGCACACACACACATGCAGACACACACACACACACACACAAATACACACACACATGCAGACACACAGGCGCACACACACACACACACAAAGAGACACACACACATACACACACACACACACACACTTCCTCTCTCGCTCTCTCTGATTAAATCATATGATTGCATTACCGGGGCCAGGTTGACCTCTGACCCCTTGCGTGTCTGAGCTCTCTCCGCGGTCTCTGTGGCAGACAGAGAGGGAGAGACTAGGGTGACACTCCAATGGAGGGGGAGGTCAGCTGCTCTACAACCCACCAATCAGATTACCGCATGTGACCTTACAGCTGCTCACGTCTCCGTGGATTACAGAGGTCGGCAAACGGAAAGCTAGTTTGGTTTTTGACGGTTAGCCACTCGCTCGCTACGTTAGTGATTAGCCATCGCGAGCCGTTTCCCAATTGCCATGTGACGACCGTCTATGACATCACAAGTGGGACTGTCCACCGAGATGTATGATTCGTAGATCGCTCTACCGGCCTACCCAGCGGACTGTACTGCACCAAACAAAGTAAACTCATCCGGTACGCGTACATCTCGGTGGACATTCCCACTTGTGATGTCACGAGATGGTAATTGTGAAACGGCTTGCAAGAGGGGAACAGAAATATTGAGGTGTTGTCCGTCTGACCACACACGCACAGACACAGACACACACACGCACGCGCACACACACACACACACACACACACACACACACAGGCCTCTGTAATTCATTCATCCTCCACCGCCACTAATGTAGTCACCCCATCCCCCTCCCCCACAACCTTTCATGTGGGGCTAATTAAGAAAACTGTGTAGCCATTAATTAATTACTCGCCCGCACTAAAATTTTTATTTCCCTGGTGAAAAAAAACTCTCTAGCCTTCCCGCCCCTCCCTATCTCTCTCTCTCTCTCTGCACACACACACACACACACACACACACACACACACACACACACACACACGCTGCTCCTGATGTATTGCCCAGACAGGAAACATCTAGAAGCTCCTGAACATCACACGCATTCGTAGATCTGTGTAATTATGTAACCGGGCTAGAAAATAATCAAATACCTCCCATTCCCTGGCGTCTCTGCTCACTGATGTCCCTCTCCCTGCCAGCAGGTGACGCCACAACACATGTTTACGTGCTTTAAGTCTTCATGACGCGGTCGCTGCAGTGCGTGCAGACCGGCGGCAGGGGGCAGCAGAAACCACTCAGAGAGGAGGGATTGTCACTGCAGTGTTGAGTGGTTATGAGCTGCCATCCATCAGAGCCTTTAAGTTGAATTCTGACGGGAGAGAGGGAGGGCGTGTCGCTTTAAAACCTTGATAATTAGTCACGGAGGAGAGAGAGGAGGGAGAGAGGAGAGGAGGGGGAGGGGGAAGGAGAGGGAGGAAGAGAGGAAGGGAGAGAGGGAGAGAGCGAGAGAGGAGAGAGATGGGAGAGGGAGGAGAGAGGAGGGAGGATAGAGGGGAGGAGAGAGGGAGGAAAGGAGAGGAGAGAGAGAGAGAGGAAGAAGAGAGGAAGGTAGGGAGAGAGAGAGGGGAGGAGAAGGAAGGGAGAGAGAGAGAGAGAGGAGGAAGAGGAGAAGGAAGGGAGAGAGAGAGAGAGAGGAGGAAGAGGAGAAGGAGTCGCTGGAAGAGAGAACGAGAGAACGGAACGGAACGGAGAGAGAGGGCAGGAAAACACAATCATTATTCCTTTGTTTTGTGCAGAAACAGCCTGTCCGATTCACCACCCCGTCCCCCACTCCCTCTCTCCCTCCCTCCCTCTCTCCCTCTCCTCCCTCCTCTCTCTCTCCCTCCCTCTCCCTCCCTCTCTCCTCTCCCTCCCCTCCCTCTCTCCTCTCTCTCCCCTCCCTCTCTCCTCCTTCTCCCCTCCCTCCCTCTCTCTCCCTCTCTCCTCCTCCTTCTCCCTCCTCCCTCCCTCCTCCTCTCTCTCCTCACTCCCTCCCTCCACCAAGCACCCTTTCCACATCATAGCTTGATGCTAACGAAGACGCTGGAATAATACTAACCAGGAGGTGTTGATCTCTGGGGGAGGGAGGGGGCGGGGCAATAGGGGGGTTGTAAGGGGTGGGGGGGTGTAGGGGGCGGGGCTTAGGGGTAGCCTGGAGAAGAATCAGAAACAGGCAGAGTGACAAGACAGCACGCTGACATATGTAATATGAACAGAACTGAGGAGACAAAGACGGGATAGAGAGAGAGAGAGAGAGAGAGAGAGAGAGAGAGAGAGAGAGAGAGAGAGAGGACTGGAGAGACTGGATAGAATCAAGGTCGCTCTATCAGAATGGGCTCCCAGTGAGGAGGAGGAGAAAGTGCAGAGGAGGAGAGAGGAAAGAAGGAGGAGGAGGAGGAGGAGAAGAGAGGAGAGGAGAGAGGAGGAGAAGAGAGAAGGAGGAGAGAGTCGAGGAGGAGAGAGTCGAGGAGGAGAGAGCGAACACAACAACAACAACAACAGCAGCAGAGCTACCTAGCTAGCCTGACCCTTTCACGGCACCTCAACAACAAAACTCATAGCGATTGAACAATGAGGAGAGGAACACCCCACCCAACCCTCCTCCACCTCCCACTCCCCAGGGGGTCACATGTCATTGTTAAGCACCTCCTACTGAAGTATTGATGAGTTGGACCTCCTCCTCATCCTGATCCTCCTTCTCCTCCTCCTCCACCTCCTCCACCTCATCATTCTATCTTAATTCCCTGCAAGTCACTCGGTGGATAAAAGCGTCTGCGGCTGAATGTCGACACACACACACACACACACACACACCAGATGAGCAGGTGATGGATTCCCGTCACCTCGCCGCAGAGCAGCGTCTTCAACCGCCTGTAGAAACATTCAGAGTCCAGGAGACACACGGCGACCCGCACAGCATAAAAAATGCCAGAACAATCAACGGCGATCACCTCCTGTGCTCTCTCTCTCTCGCTCTCTCGCTCTCTCTCTCTCTCTCTCTCCCTCTCTCTCTCTCTCTCTCTGTGCGTGTGTGTGTGTGTGTGTCTCTCGTGTGTGTGTGTGTCTCTCTCTCTCCTTCTCTCTCTTTCTCTCTCTCTCTCTCTCTCTCTTTCTCTCTCTCTCTCTCTCTCTCTCTCTCTCTCTTCTCTTTTGTGTCTGTGTGTTTCCTCTCTCTCTCTCTCTCTCTCTCTGTGTGTGTCTGTTGTGTCTCTGTGTGTGTCTCTCGTGTGTGTGTCTTTCTCTCTCTCTCTCTCTCTCTCTCTCTCTCTCTCTCTCTCTCTCTCTCTCTCTCTCTCTCTCTCTCTCTCTCTCTCTCTGTGTGTCTGTGTGTGTCTCTCTCTCTCTCTCTCTCTCTCTCTCTCTCTCTCTCTCTCTCTCTCTCTCTCTCTCTCTCTCTCTCTCTCTCTCTCTCTCTCCTCCTCTCTCTTCTCTCTCTCTCTCTCTCTCTCTCTCTCTCTCCTACCTCTCTCTCTCTCTCTCCCCTCTCCTCTCTCTCTCTCTCTCCTCTCAGCCGTCTGTCCAGGGCCCAATCAGCACTTCCTTACTTACTTGCTTTTTTTTTCCTCTCTAAAAGTGAATCAATGCTCCTCCCTGTATGGCTCTTCTAAGTGTAGCACGCTGCCATGCAAAACGCATCGAAAATCAATTGCAGAACTCACAAAACCGGTCATGAATAATAGAATACATCCTCTGATGAATTGAGCGGTTGACGGCTAATCCGGCCTATTCTCCGGTTAAAAAATAAAATAAAATAAAATACAATAAAATAGTCCGTTCCTCTCAATAATGCAGAAAGGAGAGGGGGAGGTTGTGCGTTGGTGGTGATAAAAAAGAAAAACGCCACCGCAGTTGGAAAAAAATTGGCACACGCCCCGCCCCCTTACTGGGAAACTCCGCCCCTCGCTCATCTGAGTGTATTAACCACACACACGCATAGCGATTAACACGAGGACTATTCCGACACTGCCATCTTCGCTTTGTTCCCACACACGCACACACACACATGCAGACACACACACACACACACACCATGCAGACAACACACACACACACACAAATACCACACACACACAACACACACACACACACACAACACACAGACACACACACATACACACACACACACACACACACACTTCCTCTCTCGCTCTCTCTGATTAAATCATATGATTGCATTACCGGGGCCAGGTTGACCTCTGACCCCTTGCGTGTCTGAGCTCTCTCCGCGGTCTCTGTGGCAGACAGAGAGGGAGAGACTAGGGTGACACTCCAATGGAGGGGGAGGTCAGCTGCTCTACAACCCACCAATCAGATTACCGCATGTGACCTTACAGCTGCTCACGTCTCCGTGGATTACAGAGGTCGGCAAACGGAAAGCTAGTTTGGTTTTTGACGGTTAGCCACTCGCTCGCTACGTTAGTGATTAGCCATCGCGAGCCGTTTCCCAATTGCCATGTGACGACCGTCTATGACATCACAAGTGGGACTGTCCACCGAGATGTATGATTCGTAGATCACTGGCCATAGGACTGACCACACACACACACAGGCCCAACAGACACACACACACACAGGCCCAAGACACACACACACACACACAGGCCTCTGTAATTCATTCATCCTCCACCGCCACTAATGTAGTCACCCCATCCCCCTCCCCCACAACCTTTCATGTGGGGCTAATTAAGAAAACTGTGTAGCCATTAATTAATTACTCGCCCGCACTAAAGGCCCGCGTTGCTCGTTTGGACCGAATTAACAGCGGCCTCGTTATTGTTTCCGTCTGACGAGGTGTGTGTGTGTGTGTGTGTGTGTGTGAGATGCAGAGAGAGAGAGAGACAGAGACAGAGAGAGAGACAGACAGAGAGTCAGAGACAGAGAGTCAAATGCAAGCAGACTGCAACTGGCATTCGTACATCTACAGTATGTGTGTGTGCGTGCTCTGGCATGTGTCTGTGTGCGTGTCTGTGTGTGTGTGTGTGCTCTTGCATGTATGCGTGTGTGTGTATGTGTGCTCTTGCGTGTGTGTATGTTGCGTGCGTGTGTGTGTGTATGTTGCGTGCGTGTGTGTGTATGTTTCGTGCGTGTGTGTGTGTATGTTGCGTGCGTGTGTGTGTGTATGTTTTGTGCGTTGTGTGTGGTGTGTGTTGTTGCGTGCGTGTGTGTGTGTATGTGTGCATGCTTGTGTGTGTATGTTGCGTGTGTGTATGTTGCGTGCGTGTGTGTGTGTATGTTCATGCGTGTGTGTGTATGTTGCGTGCGTGTGTGTGTGTATGTTGCGTGCGTGTGTGTGTGTGCGCATCAGTCATAGAGGGTGGGTGGGAGCGGGTGCAGGTTGGGGTCTGAGGGATGATTGAAGTGAAGCTACGGCGAGTGATTAAGGACGAGCCTGGCTCCTGACGGCCAGACAGTATTGGCTGCAGATGAGATTAATGGACGACCGGTCGACAGCCAGCCAATGGCGAGGTTCATAAGCAGACAAACAGGAAAGGCGTGGAGAGCTCTCTATCTAACTCTCTCTCTCTCTCTCTCTATCTATCTCTCTCTCTCTCTCTCGGTCTCTCTCTCTATCTCTCACACACCAGCATCTGCTCTCTCTCCCCAATCACCCACACACACACACAGACAACACAGTGTTTACTTGCCTCACTCTGTGGTGGACTTTTTAATATGTAATCTCTCTCTATCTCTAATGGATTACCTCATTCTCCCTGTTGTTAATCCATGTACCCCAAGCGCTGTTTGTGTGTTTATTTGTGTGTGTGTGTGTGTGTGGTGTCCGCCGTGTGGGGTGACCTGTAGAAGCATCCCCTTGCGCACCGGACGCACAAAAAAACTACAAATCCAGCAGGGAGGCAGTTTAAGCTGGCGACAGGGTTGACACACATTAGCAGACGGGGGCGCGGCTGGTTGAGTTTTGCAGAGCACCTCGTCCGGCGCCGCCTGTCCCCCTTTGAACGGCGACTTTTACACCAATTTGCCTTTGCAAGCCGCCCCGGATCAAACGGGCCGCGATGGGGCTCCGCCTCCATCCATCCATCACCACGGCAACGGCGGCGGCGGCGGGCGGAAGAGGAGGAGGAGGAGGGTGGCCGGGAAGAAAGGGGCGTGTCCCACAGTCCCAGAGTCCCGCCGCCACGGGGCTAGCATAAATCACGTTACGTTTGATGGCACAATATTTCAGCATCATTCAAGGTCGTTTAGTTTTTTTTGGGTGGGGGGGGGGTCCAACCACAACGCTAACCGCCGCGCCGCAGATGGCGATGTGTGATGGATGGCGACGACGGTGTTTCCCCGCGTTTCCTTACTCACGTTGTTCCCGTTCTCAAGACGTCGCACGCTTGAACGTTGCACGCCGACAAGGAAGGAAGGAAGGAAGGGAAGGGAACGCCAGACCTTCAAGACACACCGAGCGTGACGCGTGACAATTATGCGATTATATACGAGATTTGAATCGAGATTATGCTGATTATGTTCTCACGGACGTCGGGACCGTCGAATCGCCTTGGTCGCTTATCGTAAACCCATCTTCCTGCCATTTATTTCTATTTATTCGTTTATTTGACAGGGACAGTGTACTGCTCCGTAGCTGTAGTGAGCTTACTGAGTACTGAGGCTGTAGCTGCGTGGATGCAATACCTCCGCGTTTTGTACGCTGTATGATGTATGTGTATGGCAGCAGCAGCAGCAGCAGTGCGAACACGTTAAAGAAAGAAACGGGGAGGATCGGATGATTGAACTGCCAAGCATCGCCATGGTGACGATAACCACCACAACTCTCTCTGAGTGTTGTGTCGTTCGGATGCCCTCTCTGACTCTGACTCTGACTCTGGCGTCTGGGAGTCACGTTAAATAACAGCAAGGAGAAAAATGACGGAGTTTATGCGCTTTTCTCGTTCGAAACGGGGGAACCTCAAAGAAGCAGGGGCCTACGATAAATAAAGAAATAAAACAATAAAAACTGAAATAGATTACTTAATTACTAAGCTACGAACATATAAAAAAAGAAGCTAGGGCCATGTAGCAGAGCCACCCGCCAAGGAAAGTAATTTGTAAACTAACAAAAGAGGTCTTTTTTTGCACGCAGGCCAGCGTGGTCACATGGTTTTTTTTACAAGCCGCAACGCTTTCATGAACTCCCAACGCTCAGCTGACATTTCCCGCGAGCGTCTCACCGCGTTGTTGTTCACGTTAAACCGAGTGCACGCATTTCACAGGCTTAATAAGACTTTATGAGCGCTCGTGTGTGTGTGTGCGTGTGTGTGTGTGTGTGTGTTACACGATTTTTATGCGGCCGCGGTACACGCTTTACACCGCTTAGACGGCGGTTAAAGGTCAGCGCCGACCGCCGCTCGCCGCTCGACGGGCGGAGAGAATACATAAAGGAATAAACACATAACAGGAGGAGGAGGAAGAAGGCTGACTGGCTAATGAGGCACGCATGAATACCGCCATGCATGTGTAGCTATGAGAGAGAGAGGTAGAGGG
Organism: Coryphaenoides rupestris; assembly: GCA_002895965.2. Classification (NCBI taxonomy): domain Eukaryota; kingdom Metazoa; phylum Chordata; class Actinopteri; order Gadiformes; family Macrouridae; genus Coryphaenoides; species Coryphaenoides rupestris. The sequence continues at coordinate 137,734 of PIJE02001279.1, read as the reverse complement.
AGAGAGAGAGAGACACACACACACACACACACACACACACACACACACACACACACACACACACACACACAAACACACACACACAGTTCCCACCGGACCTGTCTGAGACAACACTGGGTGTCACCGGGGGTGAGAGGGTGAGGTTGGGGTGAGGGGGGTGAGAGGGTGAGGGCGGTGACACCCTCACCATATGGTTTTGGTAATAACTCATTACTTATCCGGCTCCCTCTCTCCCAGCCCCCTTCTCCTCTCCTAATTAATTACCTTCACAACACAGACAATGAGAGAGAGACGGAGAGAGAGAGGCTAGAGAGAGGAGAGAGAGAGAGAGAGAGAGAGAGAGAGAGAGAGAGACAGAGAGAGAGAGAAGAGAGAGAGAGAGGGAGAGAGAGACAAGAGAGAGAGAGAGAGAGAGGAGAGAGAGAGAGAGAGAGAGAGAGAGAGAGAGAGAGAGAGAGAGAGAGAGAGAGAGAGACAGGAGAGAGAGACAGGAGAGAGAAGGAAAGAGACAGGAGAGAGAGACAGGAGAGAGAACAGGAGAGAGAGGAGAGAGACAGGAGAGAGAGAGAGAGAGACGGAGAGAGACAGGAGGGAGAGAGAGGAGACAGGAGAGAGAGGAGAGAGAGACGAGGGAGAGAGAGAGACAGGAGAGAGAGAGAAGGAAAGAGACAGGAGAGAGAGAGAGAAGGAGAGGAGAGACAGGAGAGAGAGGAGAGAGAGAGAGGAGACAGGAGAGAGACAGGAGAGAGACAGGAGAGAGGAGAGAGAGAGAGAGGAGAGAGAGAGGAGAGAGAGAGAGAGAGAGAGAGAGAGAGAAGAGACAGAGAGAGAGACAGAGAGAGAGAGAGAGACAGAGAGACAGAGAGAGAGAGAGACAGAGAGAGAGAGAGAGAGAGAGAGAGAGAGAGAGAGAGAGAGAGAGAGAGAGAGAGAGAGAGAGAGAGAGAGAGAGAGAGAGAGAGAGAGAGGGAGATAAATAAATAGATAGATATAGAGAGAGAGTAGGAGGGAGGGAGACTCAACATGAGGTCCAGGTACTCCTCCCACCTCCTCCCTCCTCCCTCCCACCTCCTCCATCCTCCCTCCTCACGTCACAATAACTGTCAGCATGCGTCCGTCGTTTCCTCACTCACTTACTTCCCAGCACGAGAGCCTCTCTTTCCTAACATACAGACGAGGAGACAAGGTTTTGTGTGTGTTTAGTCAAACCGGGGGGGGGTCCTCGGGAGCCGGGGTCGGGGGGACACCGCCAAGTACCGAGGGGGTGGCGGCGGGGGAGGGGGGGGGTTAGGATTGGGCTGTCTTAGCACTCGAAGACCGAATTCTTACGGCTGGCCGACCTCGTACCGGCCCACCGACGCATACTGTCGGACTAAATAAAACAAAACCAACGACGAGATAAACAAGCGCCTTGACAATCGGCCGTTGTCCAAGCACGCACACACACACACACACACACCACACACACACACACCACACACACACACACACACACACACACACGCTCACTCTTGTGTGTGTGCGTGTGTGTGTGTGTGTGTACTGCGCAAACACACGTGCCGACGTTGACCTGACCTTTCAGCGGCCAGACTGTTGCTGTCGGATGATGAAGAGGCGGTCGGCGGTATATGGGTGAGGGAGAGGGCGAGGGAGAGAGGGGTGAGGGGGGTGGGTGAGTCGGTATCGCCCTATCCTCCTCCCGCGTCGACGACGTGTTCGTTGCCACGGAGAGATTCGAAATAAACAAATTCAGAGGAACACGACGTGAAACATCGGCGGTGCGTGCCGATTGGCTGGCCGCGGTCTCTCTCACACACACACACACACCACACACAACACACACACACACAAGCAAACACACACACGATTAATTAAAATCACGGCAGGACGTTAAGAACACACCCCCTGCAAACGGTGGCGACATGTGTGTGGCCGTGCCAGGTCTTCGGATTGTGGTGTGTGTGTGTTTGCCAGGTCTTCGGTGTGTGTGTGTGTGTGTTCCAGGTCTTCGGTTGCCGCGTAATGCAATTTCGAAAGTCGCTAAAGTGAGAGAGAGTTTGCCACGCATCCGTTCGGTGACCTGAAGCAATGGCTCATGGGAAATGTACTGGAGGCAGCCCCCTGGCCCTCTTGGTTTTGAAGTCTCCACCACCACGTCGACCGGTGACTCACGCTCTCGTCTCCGGGAGCGTGTGGTCCGGAGCAGTCGCCGGCGTAATCCTAGACGGACGGGGGGTGACCGCGGAAATATATCCGCCACTTCTGTACCGGGAATGGGAGCGAGTCTGGCAGCGAGCGGGACAGCTGACGGGTACAGGGCCACCGTCACCACCTCCGCCGCACCAGGGTTACTGTTTGAGTACATGTCTGGAGACACCGCTCTCTCTCTCTCTCTCTCTGTGTAGATGCCTCTCTCTCACTTTCTCTGAAGATGCCTCTCTCTCTCTCTGTAGATGCCTCTCTCGCTCTGTCTCTCTGTGTAGATGCCTCTCTCTCTCTGTGTAGATGCCTCTCTCTCGCTTTCTCTGAAGATGCCTCTCTCTCTCTCTGTAGATGCCTCTCTCTCTCTGTCTCTCTGTGTAGATGCCTCTCTCTCTCTCTGGATGCCTCTCTCTCTCTGTCTCTCTGTGTAGATGCCTCTCTCTCTCTGTCTCTCTGTGTAGATGCCTCTCTCTCTCTGAAGATCCCTCTCGCTCTCTCTGTGTAGATGCCTCTCTCTCTCTCTCTCTTTCTCTCTCTCTGTAGATGCCTCTCTCTCTCTCTGAAGATGCCTCTCTCTCTCTGTCTCTCTGTAGATGCCTCTCTCTCTCTCTGAAGATGCCTCTCTCTCTCTGTCTCTCTGTGTAGATGCCTCTCTCTCTCTGTCTCTCTGTAGATGCCTCTCTCTCTCTCTCTGAAGATGCCTCTCTCTCTCTGTCTCTCTGTGTAGATGCCTCTCTCTCTCTGTCTCTCTGTAGATGCCTCTCTCTCTCTCTGAAGATGCCTCTCTCTCTCTGTCTCTCTGTAGATGCCTCTCTCTCTCTCTCTCTGTAGATGCCTCTCTCTCTCTCTGAAGATGCCTCTCTCTCTCTGTCTCTCTGTAGATGCCTCTCTCTCTCTCTGAAGATGCCTCTCTCTCTCTGTCTCTCTGTAGATGCCTCTCTCTCTCTCTGAAGATGCCTCTCTCTCTCTGTCTCTCTGTAGATGCCTCTCTCTCTCTCTCTCTCTCTGTAGATGCCTCTCTCTCTCTCTCTGAAGATGCCTCTCTCTCTCTGTAGATGCCTCTCTCTCTCTCTGTCTCTCTGAAGATGCCTCTCTCTCTCTCTCTCTCTCTCTCTGAAGATGCCTCTCTCTCTCTGTGTAGTTGACTCTGCCAGTGTGTTCCAGTATGTTGTGATGTGCACCACATGGGGTATTTCATCCCACAATACGTGCTTGACACCGCATAGGGAGTAGAGTGTGGCTAGCAAACACACACACACACACACACACACACACACACACACACACACACACACACACACACACACACACACACACACACACAGTACCTGTTTAAGCCCCTCGCTGTGACAAATGCCATGGGCCCCAGGCTAGCAATAGACATAATTTCCGTAAAATGCGTAGCAGCTAAAGCTGTGATTGTGATTGTCTGAGCTTGCTGCTTAGCAGAGGTTGGTTCGGGTTATAAAATCAGCGAGAGCTAAACGTACGTTGGACTATCATCGCTTCAATAGCTTGTCTGTGACAAATGCGATGAGTACCAGGCGACCAAAAGACATAATTTCAATGAGATTTCTAAAAATATATATCAACAAATGTAATCATGGTTAATGTACAGTTAATTGGTTAATACAGTATATTGGGCAGGTTTCTGTGGTTTGTTTTATGCTTTTGGTAAATCAGTCAAAAACAAGCCAGTAGGCTATCAATACAACATAGGAACCATTCTATATTATATTCAATAGTAAATCGCGATTTAATATGGACAAGCATGCGATTCACTGTTTGAATCGATCGACAGCCCTACAGTGCAACGTCCCGGTGTGAATGACGAGATTGTTCCACGATTGCATCGATTCGACGCATAATCAAAAATGAATAAAAGGGCGCGAGAGCCGAAGAACATGAATTATAAATAAACAACTGAATTATTAATAAATATCTGATTGCGAGCCACGCGCCGGCCTCAGCAGGCGAAAACCAATCCAGCATCTTCCAATACATAAACACACACACGCACACACACACACACGCACGCACACACACACACACAATCACCCCACGACACACTCAGCATCTTAAGAGTTTACTCTGCTGCAGTAGACTACAGTCGATTTCAAGTTCAAGTTCAACTAAAAGACAGTATCCCCGCCTCTGGCTCCACCCCCACCCCCCTCCGGCTCCACCCCCACCCGCCTCAGGCTCCACCCCCCACACCTCTGTAACCAAGGGGAGGGTTTTCCCAGCCCCCAGGGCACCCCTCTTCTTCTCCTCTTCCTCTTCCTCCTCCTCCTCCTCAGCAAATTAATTACCCTGTGTTAATTAGAGCTGGCACACCTGCATGGACCCCAAAGCCCACCCCCCACCACCATCACCCCCTCCAGGCCATGATGAGGGCTTAATCAACCTCTGGTGACAGTCATTAGCTTCATTATTAAGCGCCGCTGCCGCCGCGGAGCCCACTTGGCAAGAGGAAACCACAGCCAATCCCTATGGTCCAGCAGGCGTTAATCTTGTGTTTTTCTTCGGTGCAACTTGAGCCCATTACACACACGACACGTTAAACACTACTAGTGCTTGTGCTCCGCAGTGAGAGGCTAAGCTGACATGTCTGATGACGTGTTCAGCCTGATGAATCAGCTGAACCTGTCACTACAGGTCACACAACGCCCACATGTTTCCCAGCTTGTCGGAATATCTTGAGGATTCAGAGTGGCACACACTGTGATCAGTTACAGCACTTCCTTACTACTGCCACAGTCTCAAATGAATGGAGACCATGTGGCGTGTCCAGGCTAATTTAGTAGGGACGCAGGGCACACCAAATAACAACGTTGTGGATAATGTGTGCAGTCTAGGCTTACTTCACAAAATGAAAAATCTGACAATCTGACAATCAGTCCTCAAACTAGGACAATAAAGTATTTGACTGATTACCCCCCCTCCCCCAACACACCCTTCTCTGAGACCCATTTCCTAACCTCAAACCAAAAGGACCATATATTGATCAATATGGAAATTCTGGTTGTTCTATGTTTGTTCAAATCTTTCATCCCGTCTTTCATATGCAGATTAAGCTTGTGTCAAGATGGTTTCTCCAGCCAACCACAAAGCCTAAACATTTAGATCCCTGCGTCTTGCGTTGACATGCTAATAACCATCAGGCTGGGATCTGGAATCAGCTGGCATCTGGGATCAGACCTACTTGACGAGTAGTTATATACATCGCCACATTTAATCCAGTTTTTCTATTTTTTACTTTACTTACTTTACTAAAGCAGATACACTAAAAACTGATTTGTAGATATATGTTCTATGAGCATGTTTTACTGAATCATTCCATGATACCAAACTATTTGAAACTGTTCTGTGCTTGCCTGGAAAACATGTATGAATATGAAGATGAAGATTTTGCATGTGTTTAGCACGTGTTCGAGCTTTATTATATAAATAGCATAGTGTGACGCACTTACTTTAATGATCTGGTCAAATGGCCTCACAATTATTTTTCCATACAGAATAAGGCGTCATATAGTGACCCTGTCCTTAATCTTGCAATATACTGTACATGTGACTCATGCTTAATTAATAGGTAGCCAGTGAGAACATATTAGTGTATACGCGAATGGCTTGAATGAGTTTAGCAAGCTATATGGAGATCACCAGTGGTTCGTGAGATCAGATTAGACGTAATAAGCTGCTTTGAGTTGAAAATAGAATCGATAAGAAGTGGAGCAGACTCGGCCAGAGTTAATGTGGTCTGGAGAAGAGGCAGCATCTCTTGATGACGTCTAGCAGCGCCTTCAGTCGGAATCTAACAATTGATGAACAATTGATAAAAAGGTACGCTGTTTTTTTATCTGCATTCATTTGGTGGATTATTTTAAGATTCCTTAAGAAAGGTTAGGACATTAAAACAGGAACTAAGAATAATTACAACACCCCCTAATGACACATGTTGACACAACATTTGCTGCTTATCATTTAAGGTCAAACACATTTCTTTACTGATAGCAAATGTATTACAAGAGGCATAACATATTGTCTATATACTGTATATTGATACAATTAGTATTTCTCTGAGAATATATGGCATATAGGAAGTATGTATGTAGGAAGAACAATATTAGCAATATTTGCCATCAATGTCTCATCACCTAACTCATACACACCAAGGCCTATACAGAATGGTATAGGTCAACTACATAAAAAAAATAAAAAAGATAAATGACATAGATGCTAGATATCAACAATTGATTGCTCCCTGCTTTTAAAGGCACCTTCAATTGTTTACTTGTTTAATCTGGCATCTGAAAAACACAATAGTCTACATTTTCAACTCTAATATTTTTTTGCCGACCTCCAAAATTGATAGGCCCTTGAGTAATAAGGAGGCAGTGGGGAAAACTGCTGACATGAATGACCTAATTCTCTGGGTTTTAGAGCGTGCTACAGCAGAGGCAGGCCTTGCTGCACAGGACAGCAGAATGAGCAGAAGAGGACGGAGGCGGAGCAGCAAGAGGCGGAAGAGCTCGAGCAGCAGTAAACGTGAGCAGCTTTGTGGGATGACCCTCCAGTACAACATGCAGGTTAATCACCGAGCGAGGTTGTTCAAGTTCAATCAACGTATTGCTTAAGCTATCGGCCCCAATCAAGGCATCGCTTTTAAGCTACCTGCCCCAATCAAGGCATCGCTTTTAAGCTATCTGCCCCAATCAAGGCATCGCTTTTAAGCTATCTGCCCCAATCAAGGCATCGCTTTTAAGCTATCTGCCCCAATCAAGGCATCGCTTTTAAGCTATCTGCCCCAATCTAGGCATCGCTTTTAAGCTATCTGCCCCAATCAATGCATTGCTTTTAAGCTATCTGCTCCAATGTTTGATTACGTTCCATGTTATTTGTTATTATTTGTTTTTATTGTTTGTTTCACAGAGAGCACCAAAAGAAACTCTGTTTTTAAAAAGGATAAAGACAACTTCAATAAATCAAGTGTACACTTTTTTCAAAATGACAATGCTTTGTCAGTGTCGGCGGATGAAGAGGACAAACAGGACGGCACACCGAGCACAGAGAAAATAATTACACTAGATAGTGAAAACATTTTCATCGGCGAACAGATCAAAGAACCAGAAGAGAAAAGGTTGAGGATTGTCACATCTGTTGCTGTCGACAACCTCAAAGACTCCAAGTCCCCCAGAATCATATTTCAGCAAACTCAAGAGCCAATCTTCAAAGATTCACAATGTGCAACATTTGCAATTACCAACATCATTAAATTCAATTGCAATGGCTCAATCATAGAGAACCAAAACCTGAGTGGAGACCGCGGAAATACAAAACAAGACACAATACATTACAACTTTAGCTTTGGCAATGTATGTGGTCAAAAAGATGCAACATTTGGTCTACCAGCTGGATGTGAAACCTGTTGCCAAGAGTCGTATTGTAACACCAATATTACACTAGCAAGTCGGTCACCCAGCCCACCACCAAACTCACATTTCTCACCTCAAGGGAGAACTATGTCTAATCACACAGACTTTAGTACTAGTGACCAGTCCTGGGACATACCCCCACCTAATGAGTTTCCAGACATGATCCAAGATAACTCCTTAGAGGAGCTAGCAGAAGACCTGGCTTCTTTTAATATGGGTACGGATAGTTCCTCCTGTAAAAAGCTAAATCATTTCCACTGCACACATGAAATGGACATGTATGACCAATTATCTGGTTGCCTGGAATACCTACATGAAGGAGAAGATAGTCATACGGCATCACCTTTTTTTGATCAGTTCTCAGAATCGGACAACTTCGAACCGTCGCGAGACCAGGAGCGGTTTTTTGTGAGAGGGGCAAGAAAAAAAGAAGAAGAAGAAGAAGAAGAAGAAGAGAAGAAGAACAAGAAGAAGAAGAAGAAGAAGAAGAAGAAGAAGCAGAATGGACACTTACAGTATGATGGAAAGGGGTGTGTGTATGTGTGTGTGTGTGTGTGTGTGTGTGTGTGTGTGTGTGTGTGTGTGTGTGTGTGTGTGTGTGTGTGTGTGTGTGTGTGTGTGTGTGTGTGTGTGTGTGTGTGTGTGTGTGACTCATTCTTATTCTGCATGGAGTAATAAGACTCATACATACAGTATATATACGGGGAAGGGTGCCAAGGCCTTGTGGAGACGATGCTTATATTAGCGATGCTTCCTATACCATGACAGACACAGCCGCTCCAGTCGCCTCCTATAGATGCTTTCCGTTGCCACGCCAACGTCGTTTTTTTTTTGGGTCAATCTCCCCGCACGCGACACCTGTCAGGGCTTCAACATGGCGCCTTCAAAACGCTGCATATTTACCCTCCTCCCCGCGACGGCGGGACCCTTCGCTTCGTGGATACAAGCTAATTTCTATCAGCATATTCATGCTATGAGTGGGACATGTGATGGGCAGCGGGGACAGGTAGCGGTAGCACGCTAGTGAGGCCCATTCTGGCTGAGTTATTTATGTAAGATTGTGTGTGTATGTGTGTGTGTGTGTGTGTATCTCTGTCTCTCTCTCTCTCTCTCTCTCTCTCTCTCTCTCTCTCTCTCTCTCTCTCTCTCTCTCTCTCTCTCTCTCTGCCTCTCTCTGCCTCTCTCTCTCTCTCTCTCTCTCTCTCTCTCTCTCTCTCTCTCTCTCTCTCTCTCTCTTTCTCTCTCTCTCTCTCTCTGCCTCTCTCTCTCTCTTCTCTCTCCCTTTCCTCTCTCTGCCTTTCTCCCCCCTCCCTCCCTCCCCTACCTCCCCTCCCTCCCGCCCCTCCCTCCCTCCCTCCCCTACCTCCCCTCCCCGCAGGCTTACACAACCAACAGCTAAACAATTCCCGCATTTTCATGCATGAAAGACAGAAGGGGGGGGGCGAAACAACAGTGTCACTCGCGTACGCTCGCGCTCGCAAAACAACGCACCTCCGAACGAACGACACAACCCACCCCCCGCCGCGTCACCACCGACACCTTCCACACCCACCAACACCACCCTGGTTCAGCGCAACACAACACAACGCAACACAACACAACACAACGCAACACAACACAAGCGTGGCGAATGGACGAGAAAATGCCCCCCCCCCCTCTGGATGTCAAATGGCCGCCCTCCACGGACCCGACGGCCTCCTCGCTCCCCTGCTCTGTCGCGGTGCGTCGAGCCTCCGTTGCCTCCGTTCTCCCAGGCGCTGCGCGGCGGTGTTGTTCTAGAGAAACACCGTCGCCAGCGAACAAGTCCACAGCGAACGGGTCGCGACGACGCTACAGCGGACGGCGGTGGGATTCTCTCTTCTCTCTCTCTCTCTCTCTCTCTGTCTTTCTTTTGTTTCTGTGGTGATTCTCGCCGGTATAATACGAATAATAAAGCATTGTTTGGTCACCCGGTGGCGGTGGCGGAGGGGAACGCAACGCACGATGGAAGTGGGCGATCCAAGAGCCAAGCATTAACGCATCATGCTTTGGGCAGACCCGCCCCATCGCCACGGTGGAGCCACGTACACGACGCCTCCATCCGCGGATAGGGCCGTGAGGCGACAACCAGTTGCAAACGTCAAAGTGCAAAGGCACGCACGATGGAGAGTAGCGGAGCTGAAGATATGTGGAGTTGTTGTGTTGATTGTAAGGTTGTGATTGTGTGTTGGCGGTTCGTTCGACTGCGTTATGCACAGTCCGACCTCGCCAACCCGGCCCGGCGCCGAACGATTGATTATGCAGCAAACAACAGTGCGAGCCTCGATTTCTCTTGTTTCTGCCACGTTTTCCCTCTCAAGGACTGTGTCAATGGATACAATGACAATGCTAAGAAAGATTTCATGGAAATATGAATAATGAAACGTGCCACGGAATATCCTAACCGTCCAGGGTCGAAAGCCATTCTCGGCACGGCAGCCCAACACAAGGCGACCAAGGCCCCTCTGGGATGTTGAGGTAAGGAGAAAGCGCCGGTGTCCAACACACGCCCAAAACACCAGCACACCCACCCAGCCACCACCGTCAAGCACGCGACCGCAACCAAACCATCCTGAACAAGCTAGACTTCAGGTAACCCCAACCCACCCATAGCGCTGGCTCCATTATGTGACAGCCTCTCTTCAAGACGAGTTTCCCACTACCCAGATTCAAACACATTCCAATCCCCACTAACACCACCAACCTCATTATCAGTACCTAGTGATGTAGATCAGTGAATGTGCGTGTGTGTGATGTAGAGTGAATTTGTTGATGAATGTGTGCGTGAAATGGAGGGGTGTTGGGTGGTGCTGGTTGGTGGTGTCTGAGTCTGCGCTATGCGGCGCGGGGTTCGGCAGCGTCGCTCCCTGGCGCGGGGCTGAACAAAGACACCCGCTACACACACACACACACACACACACGCACACACACACACACACGCACACACGCACACACACGTACACACAAGCACTTGAATTGGTGAGAAGAAATAGAATCACACGCAGGTAGAGGTACCCCTTATGATAACAATAGGGGTTTGTTATCATAAGGTTCGTTTCAAAATGTGTATAATAGGCCTAATAAAGAATAAGAAGATGAATAAGAATAAGAATATAATAAAATAATATAATAAAATATATACATAAATAATATTTGTTATTATTATTAAAATAATAATAATAATAATAATAATAATAATAATAATAATAATAATTCGGTGTGATGGGGTCTGCACATACCACCACATAACTGTACACATACAACGCCAAGAATCACTGCTCCTGTAAACACACACACACACACACACACACACACACACACACACACACACACACACACACACACACACAGAAAAACGACAAAACTTTGCATTTTGTGTAATAACGTCATAAAACACCTCCAGAATAATAATAATGATAATGATGATAGTGGTGGTGATGCACCGGCCGCCTCTTACCTGCTGCTGCTGCTGCTGCTGCTGCAGGTCCGTGCTGGTATCCGTGCGTGTGTGTGAGCGGCGCTCAGGCGGCGACAACAAGGCGCTGCTGGCCACGCCCTCCCCGCGGGTCCGGTACCGTAACGCCGGCCTTCGAGGCGCAGCGAGAATTAGGTAATTTATTGGATTCTAGGACCGTTCGGGGAGCTAAGGGTCCGGTACCGTAACGCCGATCGTAGAGGCGCAGCGAGAATTGGGTCATTTATTGGATTCTAGGACCGTTCAGGGAGCTAAAGGGAGGCTGGAGGGAGAGGAGGGGGAAAGCTCCCCGTTATTACAGTAGTAGTAGATAGATAGAGCACACACACACACACACACACACATGTATGTATGTACCCCAGGGTGCGGCTCTCTGTTGCTGAGGAGAGAGGAGAGAGGAGAGGAGAGGGAGAGGGAGAGAGGAAGAGAGAGAGGGAGAGAGAGGGAGAGAGGGAGAGGGGAGAGAGAAGAGAGAGGAGAGAGGAAGAGAGAGGAGAGGGGAGAGGGGGAGGGGGAGGAGAGGAGGGAGAGAGGGAGGGAGGAGAGGGAGGAGAGAGAGAGAAAGGAGGAGGAGGAGAGAGGGGAGAGGAGAGAGGAGGGAGAGGAGGAGAGAGAGGAGGAGAGGAGAGAGAGAGAGAGAGAGAGAGAGGAGAGAGGAGAGGAGAGAGAGGAGAGAGAGAGGAGAGAGAGGAGAGAGGAGAGAGAGAGAGAGAGAGAGGAGAGAGAGAAGAGAGGGAGAGGAGAGGAGAGAGAGAGAGAGAGAGAGAGGAGAGGAAAGAGAGAAGAGAGAGAGAGAGGAGAGAGAGGAGAGAGAGAGAGAAGAGAGAAGAGAAAGAGGAGAGAGGAGAAGAGAGAGGAGAGAGGAGGAGAGAGAGAGGAGAGAGAGAGAGGAGAGGGAGTGAGGGTGTGTGGTGTGTGGTGTGTGTGTGCGTGTGGTGCGTGTGCGTGTGCGTGCGGTGCGTGTGTGTGTGTGGGGGTGTGTGTGTGTGTGTGCGTGTGCGTGTGCGTGAGTGTGTGTGTGTGTGTGTGTTCTACTGTTTGTCCGCCCTTGATCGCTTGATGGTCAACCGGCAGAGGAGCGCCGGGGAACTCCCCCGTTTACGACACGAGCCGTTAGTTGCCCACGTGTTGGCATCTGTTGAGCGACACGTCGACGACCATCATTCATTTATCTGGCGAGATAGTCGACGAAACGTTACGGGTAGGCTAAGGGTAAATATTTAAATCCCTTTTATTGCAAGTAATTGTGGACTTTTTGGCGGGAGGAAATTCCCCCACTCCAGATAAACCTCCATATACAGCTTATAAAATAATAATAAAAATGTTTAATCAACATTTAAAGGTACTATAAGTAAGAATCAGAAGTGGATTCTGAGCTCCGTGGGTTGAGACAATCAGAAACTAATGTGAGTTCTAATCATAATTAAACCTTGTACACATTTTTAAAAGCTCGGAAATATATATTGTAGCATATCAGCATTTTGGTAACTAAGCCACCCGGGGGGTGGGTTGTTTAGGCGGGAGTTGACCGGAAGGGGGGGTGTTGTTAGCCGGGTGGGGGCGTGACAAGCAAGTAGTGCGGGTCGTGGATAAAAATGAACAGA
>PIJE02001279.1:77500-105000 GCA_002895965.2 Coryphaenoides rupestris | reverse complement strand
AGAGAGAGAGAGAGAGAGAGAGAGAGAGAGAGAGAGAGAGAGAGAGAGAGAGAGAGAGAGTGTCAGCATGTGAGAAGGTGTGTGTGTGTGCATGCATGCGTGTGCGCAGGTGTGCACGTCGTCTGCGTGCGTAATTTGCGTGCGTAAAAGCTCAACAACAGCAACAACAGCAGCAACAGCAACTCCTCCACCACTTCCTCCACCCGAAAGTGTCACGGTGGGGGTGGTGGTGGTGGTGAAGGGAGGGAGGCGGATACGTCATCACAGGTGACAGGTGACAGGTGACCCTATGATCCTCTCCTCTACTCACGCTGCTGTTCTCTCCCGTCCAGTGGACCATCGCCTGGTTGTGCGTCGCGTCCCCCTTCAGCACGAACGACGAGCTACTGAGCAGGGGGGACCCGGACCCGGGCGCGGACCCGGACGCTCCTCTCCTCCAACGGGATGCTCCATCATCCACCGCGCGGTCCGTCCGGGTTAAGCCGCGCGTTACGGGTACGGGTCCGGGTACGGGTCCGGGTCCGGGTGCGGGTACGGGTCCGGGTCCGGGTCCGGGTCCGGTGCGCTCCGTCCAAACCGGAGTGATCATCATCATCATCAGCATCAGCATCAGCATCATGACCGCACACAGGTGGTGCAGGTGGTGGTGCAGGTGGTGGTGGTGGTGCAGGGGTGGTGCCATCGAGCTTGTGCGCCACCACGGAGCAACGTGCGCTCTTGCTGGACGCGGGAACCGAGAACACGCTGCGATTTTCCCGCGGAGGACGGACGGATGGATGGATAGATAGGTGCGTGTGTGTGTGTGTGTGACAGACACAGAGAGGCGAGAAGAAAGAGAAGGAGAGGAAAGGGAGGGATAGGAGGAGGGAGGGATGGAGGGAGGGAGGGTAAGCGCAACGTGGCGCCAACGCGGCGTTTTGGCGCCACCTGGCGGACGTGAACGTGAACGTCCCCATTCCTTTCCATCCTGTGAGTCCAAGAGTCGTGGAAGGTCCATTAATCAACCCTTATCCCATATGACTAAATAAACTCAGGTTTAGATGATGGATGACTCAGATGTTGTTGTTGTTGTTGTTGTTGTGTTGTTTGTCGATGCACACAGCACGTGCACCGTGAAAATAACAATAAGTCCGAGACACCCCAGGACAACGACGACATTATCGTGTCGTAGATGCATACATTTATCTCTGATATAGCACAGCAAGGTGGTAGATTAGAAAGGGTTACCAGTGTTAGTGTTAGTGTTGTAGTCTCAAGATTCAAGATCCAAGAAGTTTCATTGTCACATACACACACACACAGGGTGTGCAGTGAAATGAAAAAGTGGCGATGCCCAGCGGAATGTGCAACAGAACAAATACAAATAGGACCAATATCAGTGAAATTGAAGGGAAAGAATCCGAATATCCACACTATTACGATGTCTTTACAGCAAAAGAGAACAGCTTCTAGTCTCTCTTCCCCATCACCTCTCTCTGTGGCGAGTTTTATGGGGAGCGAGTTGGGAGTTGGAGTTGCAGACGAGTGTCGTTTTTCTGTTGCTGTTGTTGCTGTTGCTTGTTGTTGTTGTTGTTGTTGTTGTTGATGTTGTGTAGTGGGAGAAGGGGGAGAGGGGGTTGGGGGTCCTTGTTCTTCACGGCCCAGCGCACTAAGGTGTCCGTGGAGGTGTACCGAACACACAGCACAGACCGGTGCATGAATATTTGATAGAGGGAAGGGAGAGAGGGAGGGGAGAGAGGGAGGGGGGTGGGTCGTTCAATTAGGAAGAGAGCGAGACGGGCGAACAGGGTACTTTTGTGCAACTAGTGTATAATCTCTCTCTCTCTCTCTCTCTCTCTCTCTCTCTCTCTCTCTCTCTCTCTGCTTAACAAACAGAAACATTGATACGTAGGTACACAAAATACACACAAACACACATACTTTACATACTGCACACAAATGGTGTGTTCATTTAAGGAAATGCTCGAAGAGGAAAGTCTTTCACTTGGTTTTAAAAGCGAACCGTGAAGGAGCAAGCCTCAGATCAGCGGGCAAACGTGTTCCACGTCTCGGGTGCATAAATGCGACAGTAAATGCCATCTCACCAGACTTGAGTGTATATATTATGCCCTGGGCTCACGGAGGAGATTCCTACCCAGTGACCGGAGAGAGAGGTCTACTGGGATTGTGGACAGCATGTCTGAAACGAAATGTGCTTCTTCCTTACCTGCACCTGAAATGTTTTAATCAAACAGATTCGAGGGCGAACGCAGTCCATTGAGCCTCTGGATTAAAGACCTCCCCCTCTCACCCTCTCTCTCTCTCTCTCTCCCCCTCACACACACACACACACACACACACGCACGCACACAGTGTCCCCCCTGACCCCTGTTGTCAACACAGGGGGCACTCTAATTGTGACTCCAACCCTACAGGGGGGGCAGCAGGGTAAATATTTAATGCGACCCGCGGGCCTCATGGGCATGCCAAGTGAAACGGCGGGACCTACTTCTCGTCTCGTGTAATGTGTTTTACATCTACGCGACGACACACACACACACACACACGCACACACATGCACACACCGCACGCACGCATGCATCTACATCTATTTTGAATGCATGTCAAGTCCCTAACCTTGCGGGTAAATGAGACAAGGCTCGGGAGTGGAGGTAAAATCTGAGTTTTCGGGGTTAGGATGCATCTTTATGTCAGCGGCCATATTTAGAAGGCACCGTGATTCATGGAGGACCACACACACACACACACACCACACACACTTCATGTATATTTAAGAAACGTCTGGAAACGGCAGAACGAGCCATCATGTCTGCCAGACAGGACTTGACCCCCCCTCCACCCACCCCCTCCCGCATACACACACACACACACACACACACACAACACAAACACACACACACACACACACACACACATGCACCCTGTCCTCCTTACCCACCCATCTTTAGAGTCACGATCTGTCGTCCCCGATTAGAATCCACCTTGCTCCTACCTCTCTCTCTCTCTCTCTCCCTCTCTCTCTCTACCTCTATCGACCTCTCTCTCTCTCTACCTCTCTCTCATTGTCGCTCTGTCTCTCTCACTACCTCTGTCTACCTCTCTCTCTTTCTCTCTCTACCCTTCTCTACCCCTCCCTCTCTGTTCCACCACTTTTCTCTCGCTCCATTTCTCTCACTCCGTCTGTCTCTCTCTCTTCCCGTCTATCTCCCTCGCTCCCCTACTGTCTGCTGTCTCTCTCTCCCCCCTCAGACACACACACACACACACACACACACACACACAGACACACACAAACACACACGCGGAATGTTGGATGACCATGCTGCCTCACCCCAGGTGCAATGCATGCCTGACTAATTGGGTGTGCCTGTGCAGCCAATGTGCACGTTCCAGCCACATTACATTTACATTTACATTTACATTTAGGGCATTTGGCAGACGCTTTTATCCAAAGCGACTTTTTGGATAAAAGTGACATTTGTTGAAGGAGAGGCAGCAATCACTGTGGTACCTGAAGATAAAAATAGAGCTGCTTCACGTGTGAGGAAGGGCCGGATCTTGCGGATGTTGTTGTAGAGAGCAATTCTACGAGATCGGGCCACAGAGGTAATGCTGGCGTTGCAGGACAGCTGGTCATCCAGTCCCACGCCAAGGTTCCTTGCCGTGGGTGCAGGGGAGACTTCGATGGTGACAAGTAGGTCCATCTGAGTGCAGTCTTTACCCGGTATGAAGAGAAGCTCAGTCTTGTCGAGGTTGAGCTTCAGGTGGTTGGCGGTCGTCCATCTGAGATGCGTGTTGTGATGTGGGTGTCTGAGGGGCGGAAGGAAAGAAACAGTTGGGTGTCATCAGCATAGCAGTGATAGGAGAAGCCGCAGAGCCTAGAGATCTAATGTATAAAGAAAACAGAAGGGGTCCCAGTAGTGAGCCTTGGGGTACTCCAGATGCCACATGCATGCTGGTGGACATACACACACACATTCTCTCTCTCTCTCTCTCTCTCTCTCTCTCTCACACACACATACACACACAAACATTACCTCGCTCTCTTACTCTCTTTAATCTCTCTCTCTCCCTCTCTCACACACACAGCGCAGTAACAAGGCTAATTGTGAGTGGAAGATGATAATTCTTCCGCTGGTTCAATCTCAAGGCCAGACTGAGTTTGGTTGCGGTCCACCCCGGAGGCGGTGTGTGTGTGTGTGTGTGTGTGTGTGTGTGTGTGTGTGTGTGTGTGTGTGTGTGTGTGTGTGTGTGTGTGTGTGTGTGTGTGTGCGTACGTGCGTGTGTGCACAGAGAGGAGAGGAGGGATGATCAACTCAAGCAGCTGAATATTATACAGGGTTGTACCAGAAGATCAGGGAAAATGCTCCATTTGTTCACGTCGGTTATATTATTCGGTCAGTCGCACTGAATGCACAACGAGCAAATCATGAAACCAAAAACCATTAATAAACAAGTATCTTCTCAAAAACCTTCCCTCTTCTCTGTGTGTTTTTCAGGTGAACCCGACTATGTCTGGAATATAAATACACTAAGTACAGGTTGTGAAGTAGACATTCACCACAATGGCCTGCAAGCACTGGCTGTTGTAGCGTGCTTTGTCTGTTGGGTTCTGTGCCACACCTTATAAACCCTCTGAATTAGTCTGGACAATGCAATGCACGAGAGAGAGAGGCACAGAAAGAAAGAGAGAGAGAGAGAGAGAGAGAGAGAGAGAGAGAGAGAGAGAGAGAGAGATGTGTGTCACATCCCCTATTATTCTCTGCATTATTCCCAGGCCCAAACGACCGCCATCCATTAAACATGTTGCTTTTCTGCCCCCTGCTGGTCATCCATTAGTCATGCCGGTCAACGCAGGACCGGGCCGAAATCATCATCGAGGCCCCCGGTGAGCCATTCACGTCGGCGGCCTCGTGCCTCATACCCACCACTCAGCCAGCCAAGGCCTTGTTAGTCTGGTTGGATGAGACCAGCGAGAGAGACCACCGCCGGACCGCCGGGGATGAATAATGGAGGAGCCTTGAACATGTTGTCTTGTAGCGCGCTCTCTGTAAACGCATCGAGAGAAAAAAACTCTCCACCTGCATTGATGGAGAATGTATTGTGTCTTATCTCTCTCTCTCTCTCTCTCTCTCTTAGCCTCGCCCTATCTCTCTCTCTCCATCAACCTGTCTCTCTCTCTCTCTCTCTCCTCTACCTCACCCTCTCTCTCCATATCACTCTGTCTCTCCTCCTCACTCTGTCTCTCTCTCTCTCCTCTCCCTCACCCACTCTCTCTCCTCTCCCTGACCCTCTCTCTCTCTCTCTCTCTTTCTTCTCTCTCACCCTCTCTCTCTCTCTCCTCCTCACTCTGTCTCTCTCTCCCTCACTCTGTCTCTCGCTCTTCTCTCCCTCAACCTCTCCATCTCTTTCTCTCTCTCTCTCGCTTGCTCTCCTCCTAACTCTGTCTCTTGCTCTCATCTCCCTCACCCTCCCTCTCTCTCACACTCTCTCCATCACCCTCTCTCTCTCTCCTTTCCCTCTATCGCTCTCCCTCTCACACTCTCTCCATCACCCTCTCTCTTTCTCCCCTCCCTCACACACTCTCTCCTCCCTCCTCTTGCCTCTCATGCCCCAGAAACGTTTGTTCCTCACATCCCCGCTGGTAAACAAACAAGACAGCTCTGAATCAAACTCAGCGTCGTCCCCGAAGGCGGTACTCTCTCCCCCACCCCCCCCACCCTCCACCTCTCTATGAACGGCGTACACGCTCAGTGAATCCTTAGCCTAGATAAGCACCCAGTAGATCAGCCTCTCACTGGTGGTGGCCCAGTTCAAACTTGTAATGGAGAAGTTGCCCGTGTTAACCCAGCTATATATACTGTACACTGTATATATACAGCCTGTACAACGGAGTCAGTCAACTGTGTTGGGGCTTGTGTGTCACAGGTCTTGTGAAAGATGCAGCATAATTAGTGTATGTCTTGTGTGGTACTTTATTTTTACTGTGACTCTAAGTGGCTTTCTCCGTATGTGATCGGTGTTGTGGATAATTGTGTTAAACATACTGTGCGTTTAGCGTGATGCTTTTACCCAAAGCGACATGGTGAATTCAGACACATTACATTCACATTTACATTTAGGGCATTTGGCAGACGTTTTTATCCAAAGCGACTTACAAAGAGTACATTTTGTAGAAAGCGAGACAGCGCCCTATGCATGTGTGTGTGGGGTCCTATGCTTGTGTGTGGGGCCCTATGCTTGTTTGTGGGGGCCTATGCATGTGTCTGGGGGCCCTAGGCATATGTGTGATGGCCCTACAAATGTGTGTGAGACCCCACGCATGCGTGTGGGGCCCTATGCATGTGTGTGTGTGTGGGGGGGCCCTACAAAATGTGCATAGTCTGGGTATAGGGGAACTGGAGCTTTATAAGCTATATATCCAGGTTTATTATGCACATTTATCTAATGGTGCCACGCGACAGCTGGAGTATCGCCCTCCCTCGTCACGTAAGACGAGGTGTGTGTGTGTGTGTGTGTGTGTGTGTGTGTGTGTGTGTGTGTGTGTGTGTGTGTGTGTGTGTGTGTGTGTGTGTGTGTGTGCATGAGCATTAGATCTAAGGGCTCTACTGACAGAGAGCTGAAGTAAAGGTCTATTAATATCTCTTGTTTAACCGTGCACGTTCACAGCGATGAGCAGACCACATGGAAATCTGATTGGCTGACTGTCTCTTACTGCTGCTAAAAACAACCCCAACATACAGTATATGACAGATCATATATTAGCATTATTCCAGTAAAAAAAACGCAGCCTTTGGTGTGATAGTAGAAGACAAAAAGATAGTTGAAGGTCCACTGTGACAACTTTTGATATGTTTACCAATTAGCATTTCGCCATCTGCACGCGACTTCATTTGACGTGATTTGAATGCAAAACAATTGTGCAGTGGGCAGCTGAAAATGAATATTTGAATAGATTCTACATTAATTTATGACAACATGATGTTGCACTTTTATGAACCGTGGTGGTATGTGTAATTGTGTCCTTACTCTTTTAGTTTTTTTTACCCATCTAAACAGACAAGACTTTGACAAGATTGTCCATGTTCTGACCTCCACTTCAGCGAGGCCCCTGGCTTCCATGTGCTGGGGTCTGCTACCCTCTGGTGGTCAGTAGGGGGAGGTGAACCTTCAGATGGAGGTCACAGGCTGGTAAAATAAAAAAATAAATAAAAAAAGATTAAAATAGAGGCTACTTTATTAATCCCAGAAGGGAAAATAACATAAAGTAGCAGAGGAGTACGAGTACTAAGTAATACGAATCAAAAAAGAGATACAGAAATAAAAAGTGAATCGACTCATACACACATCATGTAAATATTATAGACCGTTGAGAACCACATGATTGACAGTCTATGTTACAACACATTACTAGGCTATACGTACATTATGCAAAGTATGCTAATATACTTGAAATTAATGACAATTAACAGAAAATTTGAACAGAAGATTTGTTTTCAGCTCCTGTTATAACTTACAGTAGTTATCTAATAATAAACTAAAAAGTGGAAACTGAATGTGAAGCAGCGGCAATTTTTCGGAATAAAAACGTCAAAACGAAAAAAGAATTTGTACATAATATACCACCAAAAGGATTTAACAGCTAAAACTAACAAAAAGTGTAAGTCGTACGTGTGACTTTTATAAGCCGTAGTTTAATAACGTTACTTATCATAATAATAATAATAATAATAATAATTAAAATAATACGAAAAATTAATTACGAAAAAGCGACTCAACCGAATTGTCCTCGGGTCACGTGGTCCGCGCGCGCCGCCTCCTCCTCCTCCTCAACCGAACACGTTTTGATGACGTCACACGCCGCGGAGGAGGAGTCGAGTCGCGCCGAGTCGAGTCGCGCCGATTGGCCCGACCTCTCGTCCTCGGGCCTGTGATTGGCTCATATCGCGGCGTCTCCCAGCAAGCCTGTCCGTCGTCACTCTCCTCGTCACTATCAGTGAGGGAGGGAAAAATGGCGGCCGCCGTGTGTGTGTTGCGGGCGGCGAAGCGTAGCTACCGAGCGCTACTTTCACCTTCATCGCTGCTGCTCAGGTAAACGAGCGATCGTACTCTTCACGATCGATACTGTCTATACTACGAGCCCACAGCGGGGGGGGGTTATTAAGGTGTTTAATGAGCGGATTCGAAGCGCCTTTCGAAGTCGTCCGCCAGAGCAGAGCCCATGACATTACATCACATCTCTCTGGGGACACGATGTTATATTTAATGTTATATTTAACACCTTCACAATATTGCGTATATATTTAACATACCGTGAGAATAGAGCAGAACAGAGCAGATCAGAGCCAGTGCCGAGACCTGGTATCGAACCCGGGTCTGATGAGATGGGGTGACATGAGATTAGTTGGGATGAGATGAGATGGGATGATGACATAACTTGACATCCAGGCAGCATGGCAGCACCTCTCACTGCCAACACTACACCCTGGCAGCAGCAGCCAAGCAATCTGGGTTATTCTAGGGTGTTTCTTTACATTGAGTCGCATTGTCCCCCAATTGACCCAGTACAGGGTGAAATAACTTCCTTTCCCTGTCATTTTAACATTAGGTTGGCTGTTTTTGATGATGATGATGTGATCAGTGTAGAGTGACTCGGGAAGGACTTGGGACGAGATGGGTCGACACTGGTGCACTGACAGACCTTAAAATCCAGCGGACCAATCATTAACCGCTGTGAAAAGAAAGGTCCGTTTAGTTTTGTATTTTGTATTTCGCGGCCCACCAGGACGTCCCCGCGGTCGCTGTGCACGGCGGCCCAGCGGCAGAACGGCCAGGGAAGGCCCGACGACGATGAGGCGGCGGCGGACAAGAAGCCGGAGCAGAGTGCGGCGGAGAAGGCCTCGGCGGAGGAGAAGAGCCTGCTGGAGGAGCAGCTCAAGGAGGTCACGGTGAGTTGACCTGACACACGCACGCGCAAGCAATGACCCCCGTCAAGGTCATAAGGTCGTGGATGTAGTTGTGAGTGGCAGGTTTCCTGCTCTGTCAATTGAGTCCGTTGAGCCATAAAACCAATGAGCATTATTTAATGGAAGTGGATTTAAAAACATATTTTTGTTACTGGCTAAAATGTCAAGGGGCATGATCCCGGTGATCACCCAAGGACACCTTTTTAGTACATTTTGTATGACGAGGAATTCTGTTTTTGTAGCCTGACGAGCTTCCATGTCTTTCGGTGTTTCTTGCAGGGAAAGTACAAGCGAGCGCTCGCGGACACAGAGAACCTCCGAGTGAGGAGCCAGAAGATGATGGAGGACGCCAAACTATACGGTAGAGTCCACCACCACCAGCTTCCTCTTGAACGCACCCCCTGCACCCGTGCTTTGACACACCACTCGGAACAAAAATAGACATATACTCCCATCACTGCAAGATACAGAAGTACGATACAAGAACCCCTTTTTAATGCTCATCACTGAAAACGCGCGCATTTTTAAAATGGCATCCATCTGTTTTAATGCAACTTTATTGATATTCCCTTGCTTGTAGTGTCAGAGTATTTTGAAAAGTGAATAACTAAAATGTTATATTCTCATGGACCCCCTTCACCCACCCACCCACGCACCGAACCCAGGCATCCAGGGCCTCTGCAAGGACCTGCTGGAGGTGGCGGACATCCTGGAGAAGGCCACGGAGAGTGTGCCCAAGGCGGAGGTGACGCCGCAGAACCCCCACCTCAAGAGCCTCTACGACGGCCTGGTGATGACGACGGCGCAGGTGCAGAAGGTGTTCACCAAGCACGGCCTGGTCCGGCTCAACCCCGACGGGCAGAAGTTCGACCCGTACGAGCACGAGGCGTTGTTCCACGCGCCCGTCGAAGGCAAGGCGCCCGGCACCGTCGCCGTGGTCACCAAGGTGGGCTACAAGCTGCACGGGCGCACCCTGCGGCCCGCGCTGGTGGGCGTGGCCAAAGCCCCCTAATACATTTTTTTTATTACAAAGGGGGTCCGGGTAAAGAGGACTGATCTTCCCCACCCACGTCCCCTCAACACTGGAGCTCCGCCTCCATCTCATGACCTGGAAGAGACCTGCTGGTAGTCAATTCGGACCGACAGTCTGTCTGTGAATGCTACTCGTTGCATTTTGTTCTCCTGACATTTTTTCATGATCTGGGTTACACAGCCGTAGTATTCATGGTCAGACCTCAGTCTCGAGTCGTTGGGGTGTCGATAAATTCCAAATATGTAATTATTTTGACGTTAAGGGTTGGGGTGAATTGCAACATCCGTGTTCGGTATACATTATGTACATACAATGTGCATTGCAGAAAGGAAAATTAATCCATTACCATCTACAGTGAAAGACATGCATCGACCTTTTTAAAAGAGCAAGATGTGGCTAAATGTCCGAACGGCACTTCTGTTGTACTGGCCGTGAAACCGAAAGTGCACCTGTCAGAAAGCTATTGTACGCATAGTTGATCGTTTTGTTAATTCCAGACATTTTAGTCACGTTTGTATGATCCTAATTTAATTCTTTAACACCATTGTTTTGTCGTCACTGATCATGTGAAGATTAATGACGGGGGGAAGGGGGACAGGAATTGAGAACAAGCCATTGGGTTGTCATCACTCTGCGTGGGCAGGCAAACTACTTTTTAACTGCTGGTTGGGGGAAAAACAACACCTTGGTAATTGCAACGTCAACATTTGTCAAGGTAACGTTGGACAGTGTTGGGTGTCCACGGAACCACAGCATCATACAATAAACTTGTTGAATTTAAAAACTGGTCATTTGACTCTTTAAAACATGGATATTTGGTAAATAAACAATGCTTTTATCCCATGCCTTGAGAAGCTGTTGACATTGTTAATGCCATGCCCTAGAACTACACAGGAATTGTATATTGGTTCATCTTCAAATGTTTTTGTACTAATCATGACCCCCAAATGATTCACACCCCTATTACCCATGCTTGGCATATACACATATGCATCTCTTATTAGCCATTAAGGTTATGGGCAAAAATAAGTAGTTGTCAACCATTGACAAAAACAAGACAATTTGAAAGTAAAGCATTTGCACCTTTTAATACAAAAACACACCATGTCATGTGCAACCACCGTTAATAGAAGAGCTTAAACGCTCAATATAAGTTTGTATAGAAGTTATGAATAAACTATCGGTATAAAATGGAACAGCTCGAAGACATGCCATAACTACAGAGCGGTTTAGAAAAAAATATTTTACACCTTCCTACATTTGTTGGTTTTTATTACAAAAGCTATAAAATTCAGAAATAAAATACTGTACATTTCACAGGTCAGTATTTGAACCTTTTTTTCCTCTGAATTATCATACAAAATTATTTACAAAGTTGTGGCGTCATGTCTTAACGAGGAAAACCAGCACAACGTGTATAGAAAATATATCCCCCGCCCCCAAAAAACATGAAACACGAGGGATTTAGATAGATTTTTTTTTCTGAGACACGTAGCTCCAGAAAGAAATCTTATTGGAAACCATTATCAACAGCTAGCTTCACATGCAGAAGTACAACATTTTGATAAAACACTCGAGACGGCATTCTTTCCGAAATAGCAAAGAAGACACACGTCTCGTTAGGAACAAAGTAACCACACTAGCCAATCAAAAAAGGACTCACCACACAAACCTTGATCACAAACCCAAATCACGGCAAAAATGTGACCCAGCTTCCAGAAATAAACGACATTAGGACGGTTAAGGTAAACTTTGAGGAGGGGGGGGGGTAGTAGTAATCATGCAGGTTTTCTGTGTGTGTGTGCAAATGTAGCATCTTTTTACAGGGCACAGTCCCGACGATAAAGACCGCAAACATTCTAGATCTGTCATCCACCAAACCCCACCTAGCCTCTTGTCCGAGTTAACTTGATTTTTTTTTTTGCCTTCTTCCACAGCTGCAGACGAGGGGAACTTATCTCCACTGCGCTGCCCAATTAACCTTTAAACACCTTCTGTAACGACTCCTCTCTCTCTCTCCTCAACACTGAAGACTTTCGCCACGATAGGCTCAGAGGGAACGAAAACACACGGGAAGACCAAAAACAAATATTTAACTCGCACTTGTAGCCTTGACACGGACACGGCCACTCTTTCAAACCACTTGTCCAAACCAACCGACCAACCGACCCAATTACCTTATTGACATTTGAATTAATAACAATACTTTTCTCGTGAATTGATACTACTCATCACTTCCAGGGCTTGTGCCAGCAGAATGTGTGAGGCTGGCTGGCCTGCAGCAAGCATGTTTCAGGATGAGAAGACATTAGTCCACCTTAGATCTCCGTCACTGCCTGAAGAAGACACCATTAAAGAAGATTGGGAGAGTAGACAGCCACTTTAACAAGCACTCAGTAGCCATGCACTGGCTTACCAAACGAGACCAAACCAGGAGAATGAGTTGAAACCATGACTAGGCCTCTCCATGTTGATGGTGGTGTTGGTGGGACAGGCGCCAACATTTGTATAATATATATATATATATAATGCCCTTAAAATGAAGCCTTTCTCTGTATAAATGCTCTGGGGGGCGGGGGGGATATTAGCAATGCGATCACAGTTAGTTGAGCAAACGATGCTATAGGTCTCTTCACGGACTTCTGGGTGTCCAAAATGCCAAAGCTTTATATACAAAACACACACACACACACACACACACACACACACAAACAAACAAACCAAAAAACACACCAACTGTCATAGCAAACTGTAATAATTCCAGGACTCCATTGGAGCCATCGGTCTGTTATTGTTCTATGGAAATATGAATTGTGAATGCCCTCTCGACCATCGGCAGCGGTGAAGGGTTGCGTTTACGCTAGCTGTCCGTGTTCACCGACGACGCAAATCAACGTCCGATTTGAGCTGCCAATAATACAAAAAAAGGGTGACCGGCTAGGTCAGGGTTTAGTCGGAATGTTCTCCTCGGGAATTCGGTGTCAATGAGAGTTGGAACCATGCACGCATGCACGACCGATCGATTCATATTACCATAGAGCGTCTCTGTATGTTAATGCAAAAATATAGGCCTATGTTTTCACCGTTTTAGTCCTTGTATGAAAATAAGTTGTTCTGTCGTTCCATTGTTTGTTCTCTCCTTGCGATGTCTCGAAATATTCACAAAGTTGTTCTTTTTTGAGGGGGCTGCGTAATTGTCTCTCCAGAAAAAAGCAACAACAACAAACAAACAAGCAAACAACCAACCAACGCAGCGCCGCTGTTAGGAGGCGTCCCGCGAGATCCAACCGCTCTCTGTGAGGAAGGTGAGGATGCGTCTGCGCAGCACCTTGTCCAGGTAGCCGGGCAGGCGGCTCTTGGCCGGGATCCCCTGGCGCTTCTGCAGGTGGTCCTTGACGATGATGGTCTTGACTGTGAGGTAGCGCGCCGGGCTGAGGTTCAGCGAGCTGCACAGCACTTTCTCCCGCTCCGACAGCAGCTCGAACCCGCCCAGGCTCTCCAGGGCGGCAAACTCACCATCCTTGCCGCCCCCCTCCTCCTTGATCCCCGCCGCCATGCCCCCTCCTCCGATCCCAGCTCCGCCGCCAGGTCCGCCCCCCAGCGGCACGCCCCCGGACCCCAGGGTACCGCCTCCCCCGCCCCCGGCCACGCCTGCCCCGCCGCCACGCTTGGAGGACGCCGCCGGGACGCCCTTGACGTTCTCCTTGCGCTTCTCCCGCTTGTGGCGCGCCGCCTCATACTCGGCCGACTCATCGAGCCGCGTGACGCCGTTGCGTCGGCAGCGCTGCAGCTCGCGCACCTTGGCCCGCAGCGTGCGCTCCTTGTGCGCGTTGTCGAAGAACTCCTCGAACTCCCGCTGCGCCATGAACTGGCAGAGCACGCGCAGGCGCGACCGCTGATCCTTCTCCTCCTTGGTGATCTTGCGCTTGGGCGTGGGCCGGGATGCCACCAGCGCCACTGCCACCGCTACCACCACCAGGTCCTGTTGCCACAGCGATCCCAGAAGAGGAGACGGCGGTGGTGATGGCTCCCGATCCCGTTCCTGCCGTCCCCGTGGCTGCTCCACCTCCACCACCACCTCCTCCTGCCACCGTCGCCCCAGCTGCCCCACCGCCTCCAACCCCCCCCGGCGGCCGCTCTTTGTCCTTCCTGTCGCGGCCCAGGAACGCTGGCACCAGGCCGTAGTCGCGCGCCACGTTCTTGCGGCGCTGGCGCTCGCGCAGCTTGCGCACGTACATGTCCACGTGCGCGCGCTTCATCTCGATGTCCACGTCCTCGTCGTCGTAGTTCACCGCCAGGCCGCTGATCAGCGTCTCCGCCTCCTGGTCGAACTCCACCTCGTAGTCGTCGCGCAGGCGGCATGTAGCCCAGCTGCTGCTGCTCGGCCAGCGACACGTCGAGCGGCGGCAGCGGCGTGGTGAGCGACGGCGACAGCGGTCCGCCGGCGGGGCACGTGTGGTCCGTCACACGGTTGGGGATGCTGTCAGGGATGCACGCCTTGCCCAGGTTGCCGTGGATGTACATGGTGACGTAGTGCTCCATCACCTCCTGGGGCGTGCGCGAGGCGCCCATGTGGGGTGGCCATGTCCTCCTGATGGGCGGGGCAACCGACAGAGGAGGGTTAAGGACGTTAAGGATCATTAACGATGGAGAGAGAACCGCCCATGTCATTTAAATAGCGGTCGATATGTTATCAGGTAGAAAGGGACAGAGCCTAGACTAGAGTAACTAATATTGTATGTTCCTAGATGTTGGTAATGCACTCAGAATGGCACATCCCAGCTATTATGCAGGCAACCTAGCAATGAAATGAATGAAACTCGCTCTATTAACCTTGTTATGAATGCTTGAAACCTGCTCTATTCTTATCTTTATGTACCATGACTTTTTAAGTCGCTTTGGATAAAAGCGTCCGAATGGAATGCCCGAAATGGAAATGTACTACTTAATACATATGGCACTGCCCTTTCCCAGGGAAAATAGCAGATAACTGACAGATTATCTTAATGTCTTCAAGTGATCAGAATAAGAAGTAAATCATTGTGCCTATAACATGCACATATCATGGGTACTGTTAACTTGACGTATATTTATATATATAGAAGTATTTCTCTGTCATCCACAAGTTCCTCATCTCCCCCCCTTACCTCCCACCAATTAACTACCAGAGTCCAATTAAATACCACAAATGAACTACCACCAATTAACTACCAGATTAACTACCAGTCAAATGAACTACCAGATTAACACCAGAGTCCAATTAACTACCAGTCAAATTAACTACCAGTCAAATTAAATACCACCAATTAACTACCAGAGTCCAATTAACTACCACAAAGTAACTACCAGAGTCCAATTAACTACCACCAATTAACTCTGAGACCCTTTCACTCAGCAGTGCCTCATCAGTCATCAGTCATCTTGCAACTTAATACCAAACTAAGTGTAGTGTAGTGTAGTGTAGTAGCAGTAGCAGTGTGCAAACAACAACAAGTCAACAACAACAAGTCAACAAGTACAAAGTAAACAAGAGTACCCAGTTCCCAAAGCCATACTGCTCGATGGCGTCGAGCAGCGCCTTCTCCTCCCTGCCGGTCCAGCCGCCCTCCGCTGCGGCGCCCCACAGCGAGAAGCGGCCGCCGTCCACCTGCTGGTAGCCGTGCCACTTGCGGTGGCTGCCGAGCTCCGCGCCGGCCGAGAAGCACTCGGGACACAGCTCGATGTCGGCGCAGTCGGTGCAGCGCAGCCGCACGTCCGTCACGTCGGCGAGGCAGTTGACGCAGTACTTCTTCTTCTTGCCTAGGTCGGCCATGTTTGCTTCCGCTCCCGCTCGGAGGAGGAGGGTCGGCGCATGCGCACTGGCGCTGGTGGTGCCGCGTATTTTTGTTTTTTTGTGGGTTGTTTTTTTTGGTTGGGGGGGGTTTCGCGCCTCGACGCCACGCCTCTCAGCCAATCACACACACGTCTCACCGCCTCGACGCCACGCCTCTCAGCCAATCACACACACAACCGCCTCGACGCCAAGCCTCTCAGCCAATCACACACACAACCGCCTCGACGCCAAGCCTCTCAGCCAATCACACACAACCGCCTCGACGCCAATCACACACGTCTCAACCGCCTCGACGCCACGCCTCTCAGCCAATCACACACACAACCGCCTCGACGCCACGGCTCTCAGCCAATCACACACACGTCTCACCGCCAAGCCTCTCAGCCAATCACACACGCAACCGCCTCGACGCCACGCCTCTCAGCCAACCACACACACGTCACACCGCCAAGCCTCTCAGCCAATCACACACGTCTCACCGCCACGCCTGTGATTGGCTGAGAGGCTTGGCGTTGCCACGACAACTAAACAACATTGAATGGTTGTCACCAGTAGCGATAAAACGAAAGCTGAGCTTGTTTGTGTTAATAACGAGCGTTTTAAACGTAACTACAGAGCAATAGCTAAAAAAAAAAGTATGATACAATTATAATGTATAATATTTAGATAATATATAAAATATGTATATATAATATGTAATATATTATATATA
Organism: Coryphaenoides rupestris; assembly: GCA_002895965.2. NCBI lineage: Eukaryota > Metazoa > Chordata > Actinopteri > Gadiformes > Macrouridae > Coryphaenoides > Coryphaenoides rupestris. The sequence goes on along the minus strand of PIJE02001279.1, from coordinate 88,456 downwards.
CAGTATATAATATTATATCATATTTTTTTATATTGATTCACCAAATGGAGGAAGGCACAGATCAAAATGAAAACGACCACAAGCAGGAGAACAAAAGCTCAGAGTTGGAAAGCGATAACGTCAACAACGCAATTGCTGCCATTTTGTCCAAAGAGCTGGGTCGAATGTCCGTCTTCCCTCCACGATGAGGAGACGGACGTGGAAGAAGAAGGAGGAGGAGAGGAAAGAAACCCCACGGAGCCCCAAGACACCCCACTGCCAGCAGGGCACCCTGGGGCACCCGAGGGTGACGAGGCACCCACGCCAGAAGAAGAGGAGGCGGGTGAACCTCCAGGAGACCCAGAAGGAGCCCAGCAGCAGGAGCATGATGAAGACCAGAACCACGACCCGGACGACACCGCCACCCGCCCCATGAGCCCCAGCCTGCTGGTTCTGGACGGCGCAGCGGCCTCGAGGCTCTTCCTCCTTCTCCGCCCCCTGGCATGCTCTCCCGCGTGGACAGTGTCGTGACCCCGGGTGACCCCGAGGAGCGGGAAACCCCCTCGAGCGACGAGACGCCCCTCGAAGGAAACGCCGCCGCCGCCACTGTCGGCGAGGAGGAGGAGGAAGAAGAAGTGAAGAGAGGCGTGGACGACGACGACATTGAGGCGTACGCACAAGTCTACGAGCAGCTGTGTGCCGAGAGGGACCAACTCACTCGGCAGGGCTGGCTGCTGCAAACCAAGTTAGCGGAGAACTCTGCGCTCTGGAGATGTACAGAAGGTGATGCCCAATCAGAGGAGAGTGGCGGCTCTGAGTCGCACCCCCAGCAGCAGCAGCAGCAGCAGCAGTATGAGAGGCTCCTGACCCACCTGGGTGACCTCAAGTTGGAGCAAAAGCAGCTCGAGGGGGAGGCGCTGAAGTTAGAGAGCCAAGAGGGGTTACAGCAGGTGGGGGTCTGCATGGTCGGCGGTTGGTATAAGAACCACCCTACACACACACACACACGCAAGCAAGCACGCACACACACATTCACACACACAGTGCAGAGAACTGCGCAAAATTAACATCGGAATCTGAAGCAGCTTTATTGCCTTAGTTTTGGCAAGGAATGTGCTTTTGTGAAATTGGTGCCTAACATTGAACATTAAACGGAGCAGTATATAGTATAGAAATTCGAAAAGAAAGAAAAAGCAATAAAAAGGAGCAATTTAAAGAAAAGATGTGCGTTAATGTAACACACCTGAAATAAACGACGAAACAAGACAAAAACTGTGAGAAAAACCAAAACACAGAGGCAGCCATCCGCGGCGCCATCTTAGATCTCTGCCATTGGTAGCCAATCAAATTGTATTGGGGGGGGCGGGGCATGTACCACCCCGGCCCCCTGTGGATGGGCCCCTGCATCCAACCAATGTTCTCTGACTCCTCCCGTTCCTTCCCCTGCCCCCTCCAGCAGGTGGAGTCCGAGTGGCGGGAACTCGTGGCCCTCAAGCGCCACGCGGCCCTGGGAGGGGGCGGGGGCGGGGCCCGTGGGCGACAACAGGTGCGTGCCGTCGACCAGGTGTTGGCGCGCGAGCAGGAGCGCGTCGACGACCTGGTGGCCCTGCGGCTGGCCAACGCCACGCCCACGAGGAGGAGGAGGAGGAGGGAGGAGAAGACGAAGAAGAAAAACAAAAAACCGCGCGCAGCAGACAGCGCCCCCCAACCGCTCCGACCTGCTGAAGCTGCGGGAGCAGCAGAAGGAGCAGCAGGCGTTCAGCGAGAAGACCGACGAAGATCTGCTGAAGATACGCAAGAGCATCACCAGCACCATGGAGGTACACCTCCACCTCTCTGTGGGTATAGAGGGACACCTCCACCGCTCTGTGGGTATAGAGGGACACCTCCACCTCTCTGTGGGTATAGAGGTCCACCTCCACCTCTCTATGGGTATAGAGGGACATCTCCACCTCTCTGTGGGTATCGAGGGACACCTCCACCTCTCTAGTTTCAAGTTTCAAGTATTTTATTGTCACTTCACAATTTACACGTGAGTATAAGCAGTGAGTGGGTATAGAGGGTATAGTGGTATAGTGGGTATAGAGGGACACCTCCACCTCTCCGTGGGTATCGAGGGATACCTGCACGTCTCTGTGGGTATAGAGGGACACCTCCACCTCTCTGTGGGTATAGAGGGACACCTCCACCTCTCTATGGGTATAGAGGGACACCTCCACCTCTCTATGGGGATAGAGGTTTACTACTAGCACCATGGAGGTCCACCTCCACCTCTCTAAGGGTATAGAGGTTCACCTCCACTTCTCCCTCTCTGCCCAGGTCACGGTCCACATCAAGGAGGACCTCCAGTGGATCCAAGCGGAGAACCAGGCCAAGCGTGCCCAGCTGGCCCACTGGGAGGGCCTGGTGGCCCAGAAGAGGGACCTGCTCACGGACGCCAAGCGGCAGCGCAAGCACCTGCGCTCCCACGCCCTGGAGCTGAGGCAGCGCTGCGGCATGCTGGGAAACGTAGTCCTGCTGCGGGACTTTGAGGACCAGACAGACGCGTGCGGACACCTGGAGGGCGAGGCGGGCGGTCTGCAGCGGAGGCACTCGGAGACCACGCTCAAGTGTGCGTGCTGGAGGAAGAGGCTGGGGAGGAGCTGATTTTGTGTGTGTGTGTGTGTGTGTGTGCGTGCGTGCGTGCGTGCGTGTGTGTGCTATGACACCATATGAATGAATAAAGCATGTTGCTGTCTGATGATGGGGAAAAGGTGGGAAATGTACACTTGAAAAAAGTATGAATTCATTCAGCCATCCTTTCATTCACCAAATAAATATTTGAGACGGAATAAGATGTTTTTGTTATTTAAAAAATATTTGTACATATATATATATAACTTACAGGATGACAGGTCAATTCCATTTCACCTAGTTTAATTCTGTGTAGCTCTGTTCAAACTACAGTACTGTGTAATTATGATAATCTAGAGTGTCCTTACTTGTGGTTATTTGGCTGGTTGAGGTGACGTAACAGAAAACAGCACATAATAATAATATTGTCTGACCAGTGTGGTTTTGGAAGAATTGAAAGTCACAAACAGTACAGTACAGCACAGTACAGTACAAAGTTGTAGAAACTCCCACCCCACGCCAGTCGGTGGCGCTGTTGCGTTATAATTTAATGGAAATAAATAAATAAATAAATACAGCTTCCGGGGCACAACCCAAAAAAAAATAAACATCCATTCTCACCCTCCGCATCCCCGGACCATGAATACGAAGCGTTAAATCAGAGAGAAGACGCAGGACTCGTTCTCAAGGTAAAGCAGCGCTGATGTTTAACCACGTGATCCGCACACACGTGGTTGCTGTTAATTGATCCTTAATGAGATTATTTATCTGACTGGTTGTTAATGAGCGGTGACCTGCTGCTGTTGAATGCAGTCTCTAGTCTAGTCTAGTCTGTATTCCTACTCTTTATGATGCATATGGATGTATTTACTTAAATAAATAAAACAAATGAAACATAAATAAATGTTTACATGGACTGACTACTCTTGCCTTTTTAATATGAAAAAATACATAAAAGATTGATGCACCGTGCAAGCCCGTCCTACGTTGGTCTACGTAGATCTACATAAATTGGTCTTTTTAAATGATGGATTTGTATGTTTTTGTTGTCTCTTATCTCTGACAGTTCCCGAGCCATGACCGAGCCACGCAGCCCGGGGCCCCCCGCCGCCGCACCCCCCCAGACCCCGGTGGACGCCGGCGGCCTCCCGTCGGTCGACATGGACCCCGTGGAGTACACGCTGCGCAAGCGGCTGCCCCGCAAGCTGCCCAAGAGACGCAACGACGTCTACGTCAACATGAAGACGGACTTCCGCGCCCAGCTGGCCCGCTGTCAGAAGCTGCTGGAGGGCGGCGGCGCCGGGGGTCACCGGGAGATCTGCGTGCACGGCCTGGGCCTGGCCATCAACCGCGCCATCAACATCGCGCTGCAGCTGCAGGCCGGCAGCCAGGGGGCACTGCAGCTGGCGGCCAACACGTCCACCGTGGAGCTGGTGGACGACCTGGAGCCCGACGACCCCGACGAGGCCGGCGGTGGCGGCGGAGAGCCCATGACACGCACACGCAATAACTCCGCCATTCACATTAAAGTCTACTACCCCAGCGCCCAGTGAACCCTGCATGGACACCAAGCGTATACCAATGTCTATTCTAGTCAATGGTGGGCTGACTGGCTGGCTGACTGTGATGTGATGTGCAGAAAAACAAACTGGAATCGAAACTGAAATTTACAAACCCGGCGGGGGGCACTGAACTTCCAGTAAATATGTTCCCTTCCAATGTTGCCAGTTTGACTGCATCACAGCAGTTGTGTTTATTTATCGTGGTGTTGTCTGACTCTGGATTAGATTGTGGTGGCTTTTATTTTCCAGAAAAGTTACATTTCCAGTGATTGACTTGCCTGTAGATCCAGTGCCAAATGTGAATCCTTCTTTTTCTTTTCATTTTAAGGTCGACGAGATATTGTGTTCATATTTGTATACGTACATAGGCCTATATGTGGGGAATTAAATGTCAATGTCTTGGAAATAAAATGGTGTTTTAACGGTCATTCGTTCACACTGCATGTAAACGACTCTCGGTCACACAGGCTCCTCAAAGCGAAACGTGGCGCATTTTCAAAGGGCTTTGCATCATTTCAATGTGGGAAAAAGTAAAGTATATGCAAATGAACGCTGTTTACCTTTCCTCCACGTTACCCACAGCCAGAACGCCGTCCTCTGCCACCTTAACCCAACTGTCATTAAATCCGTCAAGTGGCCCACTCACCCACTATATTCTCCTTATGCCGATGGATTTGAGATGAAGGTTAAGGTTAAAGAACAGTTTGCAACATTATGCTACCTGTCTCCCACTGATGGCACTGGTCCTGTTTATCCTGGATCAAACCAGTTAAAACGGCATGGACTGCAGGTGTGTTGGTAAAGGCCCTTGTGTATTTCACCACCAGACCTGATGGATAAATCAGTCTATACCAGTCCCCCAATCACGGTGCTGTTCGCTTCATTGTTATCCAACATTATTTGTAACCAACAGTTTTGTGTGGGGTTTTCACATTAAAAGCCCATTTTTAAACTAGAAGCTGGGGAATAAGTGGGGTTTTATCAATATGTGACCCAGAAATGTGGTAATATGAGGGAGATGAGGTCATGTTTGGCTGGATAGTTCCCTGGCGTGCATAAAGGCAAACAACACACCAACCAAATTGCCAAATTGTTCCTGATCGCTTGATTTCACAAGGCCGTGCCTTGTTGGACTCTTGTTGACAACACAAAATCCCATCCTTTACATAACACCTGGCAACAATATTTTGAGTTGAAATAACTGCAAGCCTAACTATGGTGTGGGAAGACGAGAGGGCAAAACAAGGGACAAACAAGAAAGAAAAACATCCTAAGGAAAACATCCCTCTCGTTCACCATTCGTCTTTTAAGATTTGGAAGCAACAACTCACTAGCTAACTAGACTCTGCTGTCACTGACGCGCGTCCATTGTCGGCGACGCACGGCTCCAGCGTGGACTGATTGCGTCGGTGACATACGAGAGTGGGAATGGCCGTCCACAGCGAGGAGGCTGGGAGTCCGGAAGGTGTTCTCTACGTCGGAGCTCCGTGGAGGAAGGAAGGAGGCGATTAAAAAAAAAAAACCCAATCACTCATCTTCCGGCTGGCGCTTTGTTTTCAGCACGGGGCCGCCGCGGCTCGGCGCTAATTGCGCATGGAGCGGCACGCGCGTCACCAAGCGCGCACGTCATGATGTGGACGAGAAAATGAAGAAAGTACACACAAATCAACCACTTCGTCTTCTCTTTAATGAGTTCATTTCCATACTTGTGGAAAGTAGCGAGTATAAAACGGTAACAAGACAACGCGAGGGCATCTCTACGCAAACGAAAGGAGACGCGGTCAGTGAGTTGACCCGGGTGGCTGTGACGGAGCTCGGCGCTCGAACCGGCGACCTCGAGGAAGCCCCTCCCCCTAAGCGCACCTGAAAGGCGAGAGTGTAAAAAAATACATTCAACAGCGACTGCAGCTCTAAAAAGGCAGAAATAAAAATCTGTATAAATAATCTTTTGCAGAACAATGAAAAATACATATTAAAATAGGAGATAGTAAAATAACCATCGTTGTGTTTCAGTGAGGACAAGAATAAAAATCACAATTTAATCGTCCTCCATCTTCCAGGTGCAATCCAGACTTTTTGGGTAGTCCAATGCTTTAAGTCCACAATACAATCAGCAGAGGTGGCTTCAAGGGTCAAATTGACAGAACCACCCACGCACGCACCTACACATACCGTACACACACACCCCTACACACACACACACAAACACACACACGCAAACACACACAGAAATTGAAACGTGCAATCGACACACAACACGTAAACACACACACAAACACACACGTAAAGACACACACAGAAACGCATGTGCGCACACACGCACACACACACACAAAGTGCTTGAAGAGTGTCCACAGAAAAGCTTTAGAAGTAGTGCATTTCATCGGCCTTGTCTCTTGTCGTCCGTGCCCGCATACACACACACACACACACACACACACACACGCACACACATGTCCAGGCTCCATGTCCTCACACACACACACACACACACACACACTCCAAGGTGCCGTCTCCTCCTGTCCGTGCCGGCAGAAGCCCTGGTCGGGCCGCCATTTTGGCTCTCAGCTTCCGTCCGTCCGTCCGTCCACGGCCGCTCGTCTTGCGTACTTTGACAAAAAAAACGCCGCTTTCCGTCCGATTTTTCTGTCCGATGAGCAACGGTGGGGGGGGGGTTGGGAGGGGCTGGGGGGTGGGGGGTGGGTGTGTCGGGACAGGTGGAGGGGGCGGGTGTGGCGTGGTGTTGAAAAAAGAAAAAGAAAAAGTGTTGACTACGATAGATCCCTCCCCCTTTTTTGTTTTCTTCTCTCGGGAAAAACTCTAAACTCGTATCCAGTTCGTTTTTCTTGTTCGGGGGAGCCAATCAGCTGCCGTCTTGCTGGCACGCCTGCGCGCGGGACAGCAACATGAACACCTTGCCGCGCAGGAAGTTCAAGTACACCTGCAGCAGCTCTGGCCCCGTGGAAACCCGCCATGTCTCCTCGCCGTTCGCCGGCACGCCCGCCGTCGGATCGTACTCCTGGCGGGGAAAAAGAAGAAGAAGACACACAGGGCGGCAAACCTCAACGTCACATGGTGATGGTAAATGGATTGCATTTATATTGCGTTTTTTTATCCAAAGCGCTTTACAGTATTGCCTCACATTCACCCATTCATACACCGACGGCGGTGTCAACCATGCAAGGTAACAACCAACACGTCAGGAGCAGGTAGGGTTAGGTGGCGTCTTGCTCAGGGACACCTCCACACTTAACTAGGGGGGGGGCGGAGCAGCCCGGGGATCGAACCAGCAACCTTCCTGTTGCCAGACAACCGCTCTTAAACCTCCTGAGCCAAACACGGTGAGCCAACACGGCCGCCAGGTTCCTATATAGCTGCTAAAGTACCCAGAACGTCTTGTCCTGGAAACTACTTATCAAGGAACTAAAGTAAATAAGTAAGTAAGTAAGTAAGCAAATAAACCGGTTAGAAAGGGCTTCACAGACTCAAAACCAAACTAAATCTGACCACCATGAGAGACCTTGTACTAAGTACGAAGTACTTTGATATCAAAGGAGAACCTTGGACCTAACCTTGCATTGGTAAATCCATCACAAAGACCATTGGGATTCCCTGTTAATGCCTTTAGCCCTCCATGGCGCTCTGCAGAGTTCTGTTCCCGAGCCTCAGGTTACAGACCCCTGGGCTCACATATTTGATGGGCTCCTAGCCAACTTGGTTTGGTGGCCTGGCCAAGTTTTTACTTTCCATATATCATGCATTCCGCACAGGACATATGCAGAATAGTTGTAATTCAATATGGACGGCACTGTACCACATTGGAATATGAAAATGAACCATTGACAGTCATCATTATACCCTGACTAAAAGCCTTAAAGTATCGGGTTATAATGATAATATTTTTCATGTTGTCCTCACATGCACACCTGCTACTGTCTCTCCTGATCTACTCCTCTGTTCGAATAATCCGACCCCCGGTCCGGTCCCTGGCGAGTCTCACCTGGAAGTTGAGGCTGCGTATCACGGCGGTGGTGCTCAGCAGGTTCCGGATGCTGCTGTCTATGTGGCCGTTCAGCGCCGTGTTGGTGACGGAGCGCTGCAGCACAGCCAGAGCCTGCTGCAGCAGCCACAGCCCTGCCTGCACCTCCTGGGCCCGGACCTCCGCCTGCACCGACACACACACACAAGCGGGCGGATTTTAGTTTAGCTTAGCTTTAGTTTTGAACCTTGATCCCTGACTCCCTCTGAGTAAACACACACACACGTCACCGTTTGCTCCATCCAAGGGATGGAGCAAACTCAAAGTCATAAAGAGCACGGCATTAAAGGGGACATATTATGCCATCAGGTGTGAGTGTGATTAGCCATTGCAAATAATATGTCTCCTTTAACAAAGCCACCAATTGCTATGAATGTTTACCCTCATGACGTTGCAAGACCCTTTGAACAGAAGCCAAATGGCATACATATGCATACTGTATGTATATATAAATATATATATATATATATATATATACACGTGTATATATATATTATTTAATAATTTTTACTTACAGTTTTCCCCTCCCAGATGTCATGGACCACTGTGGTTTGAGGAACGGTGAGGGGCTCAAGGAAACCGCAGCCTTCCTTACACAATCGCTGAGTCGCGCCCAGACAGCAACACACACACACACACACACACACGTCTTTTAGACCCCCAGCTCACGCACCTCATGACCCTTGACCTATGACCTTTGACATTTGACATTCAATTTTATTCTCTGAGTGAGTGTGTGTGTGTGTTTGTGTCTATGTGGGTGTGTGCGTGTGTGTGTGTGCGTGTGTGTGTGCGTGTGTGTGTGTGTGTGTGTGTGTGTGTGTCTGTGTCTGTGTGTGCAGCGTGCACTTGTGTGTGTGTGTGTGTGTGTGTGTGTGTGTGTGCGTGCCCTCACCATGGCGCTCTCTGCGTCTCGGGCCTCCTGTATGAAGTGTTTGATCACCCTCTGGTCGCAGATGGGTCTCACCGGGGAAGGCAGGCAGGGTCGGGTCCACTCTAGCACGATCAACAGCAGGGCAAACAGTCCTGCAGTCACACACACACACACACACACACACACACACACACACACACACATTAGCATCACCGCCAACACATCATGATGGCACGAAGATGGCCGTCCTCCAGTAGGTTGGAGGTCGGCGGCTGGGCAACTGGGAAATCTCTTAAAGGGGACCTATTACACCTGCCATTAGCCATCGCAAGCCGTTTCACAATTGCCATGTGACTACAGTCTAGGAGTGACATCACAAGTGGGAATGTCCACCTCGATGTATGATTACTAGATCAGTCTACCAGCCTACCCAGTTGAATATACCGTACTGTACCGACAGGTAAACTGATCTAGTAATCATACATCTAGGTGAACATTCCCACTTGTGATGTCACTAGACGGTAGTCACATGGCAATTGTGAAACGGCTCGCAATGGCTAATCACACTCACACCTGGTGGCATAATATGTCCCCTATTATACCACCAGGTGTGTGAGTGTGATTAGCCATCGCAAGTGTGAAGCCCTTCTATAGGAGGCCATTGTGGTTGTTGTGTAGGTAGGTGTGTGTCTGCATGAAGCAATCCACACACACACACACACACACACACACACACACACACACACACACACACACTACTTTTACATTCAACCACCTGCTCCAGAAGTCCACCTTCATTCGCATTTGTTGGTCTTGAATAAATACAAAAAGCTGGATTCAAGATTCAACATTCAAGAAGGTTAATTGTCAGTGAAATGATCTGGGTTGTGACAGTTGCTTACTTTCTGAGAGCTAAAAACACAACATTCTGTATTCTATTGTGTTATAACACATTCAATAGATCCCGATTAGCATCGTCAGTAGACAGACTGTTGAACCGTGCTCAGCCGTAAGCAGCTGATGCTGATGCTAATGCTAAGCTCTGCAGCTTAGCATTAACTAGCAGAGATGCTAAGTAACAATCTCATCGGTAACTCTGGTGTAATCAACTCAAGGGTTTCCTTATATAATAATTGCACGGCATTCCAGCAAGACAAACAGCACGCTTGCCAAATTTGTGGGAGCTGAACCGAATGCTCTTTCAAAACCTATGACACAGACAACCGCCAGCAGGATACCTGGAATTAGGTTACACATTTAACGGGAGAGCCATTACCGCCAGGACACAGTCAGACCTCACGGCGCCATGAGGGACTACGTACGCCTGCAGAGGTCAAACCTAGACCCACGCTCTCAATGCTGTCTCGTTTGCGGATGTAAACGGTAAATGGGTTGCATTTATATCATCGCTTTTATCCAAAGCTCTTTACAGTATTGCCTCGCATTCACCCATTCATACACCGACGGCGGTGTCAACCATGCAAGGTAACAACCAACACGTCAGGAGCAGTTAGGGTTAGGTGGTGTCTTGCTCAGGGACACCTCGACACTAACCCTAACCCTAACCCCTAACCCCTAACCCCTAACCCTAACCAGCAACCTTCCGTTGCCAGACAACCACTTTTACCTCCTGAGCAATCTGTGAAACACACACACACAAACACACATGCACACACGCGCACACACACACACACACACACACACACACACACACACGCACACACACACACACACACTGGGGGCATCACCTGACAACATCTCACACCCTCCCAGCACCACCGACATCAGTTGCGGAGTGCCTTGCGGGAGGAGACACACTATGCGTTCTGTCGAGGAACAACAAGCGAGCTCGGCTGTTCCCCACGGCGCTATAGCGCTTCCAGTGTTGT
>PIJE02001279.1:15000-72500 GCA_002895965.2 Coryphaenoides rupestris | reverse complement strand
GTCTTGCTCAGGGACACCTCCACACTTAGCTAGGAGGAGGAGCAGGTAGGGTTAGGTGGTGTCTTGCTCAGGGGACACCTCCACACTTAGCTAGGAGGAGGAGCAGGTAGGGTTAGGTGGTGTCTTGCTCAGGGACACCTCCACACTTAGCTAGGAGGAGCAGGTAGGGTTAGGTGGTGTCTTGCTCAGGGACACCTCCACACTTAGCTAGGAGGAGCAGGTAGGGTTAGGTGGTGTCTTGCTCAGGGACACCTCCACACTTAGCTAGGAGGAGGAGCAGGTAGGGTTAGGTGGTGTCTTGCTCAGGGACACCTCCACTCTTCGCTAGGCGGAGCCCGGGGGTCGAACCAGCAACCTTCCGGGTTCCTTAGATAGATTCCTAAGATGTAGTAAAAGACATTGGACAGCATTGTCATTCATCCATAGTCCTATACATTTCCCATTATACACACACACACATACACGACACACACACACAGACACACACACACACACACACATACAGGACATAAATATATAAATCCAGACAGGACTTTGTAAGCGTGTGCTGGAAGTCTGAAAGCTGCCTCGTGGTGCAGAGATGACAGTTTGCTGCTGTGTTTGCACTAACCCTCCAGGGGGGGGGGGGGGGCGGGGGGGGGTGCTTTCCTCTGACCCAACATGACAACACAAGAGAAAGGGGGGGGGGGGGGGGGGGGTGTGCCGAGAAGGTACGTGCTGCAAACCATGCAGCGCAGTGTGTGTGTGTGTGTGTGTGTGTGTATGTGTGTGGAGGAGGAGGTGGGGAGGAGGCAGTGGTCTCGTCACAGTGACTCCTCGCGCAGGAAAGGCATGTAAGCATCGCACTTGTAATGAGGTGGGGGGGTGGGGGGGTGGTCGGTGAACCCAAAGACTCCTGCCCTCTCTCTCTCTCTCACACACACACACACATGAACACACACACGCGCACGCAGACACACACACACACGCGCACATACACGTGCGCACGCACACGCTCTCATCGTGCCTACACATGTTGTTTACACATGCTCACACACTCCAGAGACACACACACACACACACACACACACACACACACACACCACACACACACACACCCTAGGAATCGATAAAATAAATACAGGCAAGGGTCAGCTTTTCAAACATCGGGGGTCACAAAGGGTTTACATGCTCGTAAATAGACCCCAGGAAACTGTGTGTGTGTGTGTCATGTGTAGCTATACGTGTGTGTGTGTGTGTGTGTGTGTGTGTGTGTGTGTGTGTGTGTGTGTCTGCTCCTCTGGCGCGACACAAGACAGGAAAGAAAATGGGGACATAAAAGAATGGAGCGAGGACGTGGAGGGGGGGGCGGGGAGACACAGGAGCCACCGCTCTCGGAAGTCATTGTTCTCCGAGGCGTCCGCGACGACGCAGACTCCGCTGTCGTGGTCCCGGCGTCACCTGATGTGTGTGTGTGTGTGTGTCGGTGGAATCACCGTCTTGCTGGCGCTGGTGGAAACGTGTAGAAGGCTGACGTGTGTGTGTGTGTGTACACAGACTTCCTGGCTTCCTTGCATATCGGCTCCTCCTGACTTGGACCCTCCAGCAAGGCACCGAGCCGAGCCATCTGGTGCCGCTACGATGACAACAACGTTGGTTGCCACAGCTACCGCGGGCCAAAACAAAAGTTTGCTCCGATTCACACATGGGCCGTCTCTCGAGGCCGGTCCATGTGACTTTGGTGTCCCGAACAGTAGAGAATGTTGACGTAACTAATTGGCGAAGACTTTGATTGACTTTGACGATCTCTGACAAAATAGCAGACTTCCACGTTGAATGTAATAGAAGACAGTAGCTCAGGAGGTATAAGAGCGGTTGTCTGGCAACAGGAAGGTTGCTGGTTCGATCCCCGGGCTCCTCCCCCCCCTCCTAGCTAAGTGTGGAGGTGTCCCTGAGCAAGACACCACCTAACCCTACCTGCTCCTCCTAGCTAAGTGTGGAGGTGTCCCTGAGCAAGACACCACCTAACCCTACCTGCTCCTCCTAGCTAAGTGTGGAGGTGTCCCTGAGCAAGACACCACCTAACCCTACCTGCTCCTCCTAGCTAAAGGCTTTTCCATACTCCGCGAGACGCGAGACGTTTCGTCTCGCACCTAGGTCTGCGAGAACAAGAAAAAAGTTCTCGCCGCCCTGGACATTTCATACTCCGCGAGACACTCCTCAAAGGCCCCGCCCACAGCAGCACACGTCACACGCGCAAAGCATTGTGGGAATCAGAAATAAAACAAAACAACAACAATACATGTCTTTATAATTATGACAGGACGTGTTATATAGATGTTCGTACTTTCTCACGGCCTCGGCCAGCTGTTCCTCAAAACTATCCATTCCTGTACAAACTTTTCCGCGCCGGCGTTTTTAACCACGCCCACTTCCATAATTGACCAATCACACAATAGTTCTCGGACAAGACGCGAGAACAAAGTTCGGCCGGGCTGATGTGTGGAGGTGTCCCTGAGCAAGACACCACCTAACCCTACCTGCTCCTCCTAGCTAAGTGTGGAGGTGTCCCTGAGCAAGACACCACCTAACCCTACCTGCTCCTGACGTGTTGGTTGTTACCTTGCATGGTTGACACCACCGTCGGTGTATGAATGGGTGAATGTGAGGCAATACTGTGAAAGTGCTTTGGATAAAAGTGCTGTGTAAATGCTGTCCATTTTCCAAGCCGAATTCTGGCTTCAGTGGCACTTTGAAGTACGCTTGGAATGAACACACACTTAATTCCACCTCAGTTGCCACCAAGCCCTCCTCCCTCCTATCTGCTTGTGGTTTCTATTGCTGGTCACTGTGCTATCTTCGAACCCCCTCGTCCGCTCTCCCTCGCCAGCGTTAACGGTGTCGATTTGGTCTGCACATTCTCTCCTGGTAACCTTTCACCTTTCGCACACACTTGAAGTAAATGTGTATGTCCTGGCTGCCATGGACACACACACAGGCATTTTATTCAAGGGATTTCAGGCGCACGAAAGGGTTATGGGCGGCCGTAGGTCGTTGACAGTAATGAGTCTGCGCAGGTGAAATTATTAAATACATGGCGCTGTACGGCGGAGAGGAAGACAAAATTAAGTTTTAGTTTGACAGCATATCAGTACCAAAAACTTTAACACTAATAATTAACGAGACTGAACAGTGTTTTGAATCGTTGTGATCGATATCTACATCGAGGAAAATTTGCGATGATGCCGATACAGGTTTGTCGCTTAAGCTGAGAACGGGGAAATCTACTAAAATGTCATTTGTTTTTCATTTTAGCTGCCAACTTTACACCTGAATACTATATATCATGTGTACTAATTAGACCCAGATTTCCTTGGACAGCGCAGAGCCTCTCCCCCACCTTGTTAAAATTAGCCACACGGGAAGCCCGGCGAGATAAACATGCACACTATAGCCCTCCACGTCGCACACATACCGGTGGGTGTTTTTATCATGTGCTGGATTTAAATAGACAAAGCGATCCGTCCAAGTGCTGCACGCTGGCGTGTTTGGCCCGGCCTTTGTTGCTCGATGGTCTACAAGTTGACAGTAACTAAGTACATTAACCCAAGTAGGCTGCTGTACTCAGGTACAAATTGGCGGTACTTTACTTGAGCTTGAAAAGTTAAGAGGAAGACAACCCGTTCATGTTCCCCCTCGACCAGAGAACATGAAAACCCTACTTGCTAAAAAATTAAATTAAAAAAAAGGGTTCAACAACGTTATTTATTTCCATTTGGTTTTATTTAGCATTTGAGAAACATTGACAACAAGCCACTGTGACAATCAATAGCATAAATAATACATTTTTACCATATTGTTCAAGTGGTAAAAATGGTTCATGTTGGCCACAAATGAGCCGTCTCAGAGCAATATTTGAGATTTCAAAAACAATTTGTCACCAATCGCAGAAAAACACATTTATATAAATCACCATCATACTCTGAAGGTACATTATGGATGTAGCCGTGCTTTGCTGTAGAAGGCCAACGACCGCATGGGCTGTGTTGGTGCGTCCTGCTGGGCCCTGGAGCCTGGTGGTGGCGGTGATGGTGGTCCTCAGGAGCATGACGGAGATCAGACCTTCGGGTTCAGACCGGGCAGGGGCCCCACTACCGCAAACCCCCCTGAGACAATATGGAACGTGTGATCAATCAACTTGGTATCTCACACACACACACACCCCCCCCTTTCCTTTTAATGTGCTCTATATCCACCTGAGTACTGTTGGCCACTGGGGTCCGTGGTGGCAGCTGAACAGTCGTTAGAACCGGCAACACGCACAGACGTCGCTGCTGCCCTCCTCATCGACCGTACGCCAGCTGAAGAGGAGGAGGAGGAGGTAGGGAAGGACTAAACGGATGGAGGTGCAAGCATGCAAGGAGAAGGACGGAAATCGATGTCGCGGTAAAAGGTGCGATGCTTACGTTTCCTGCAAAGGTACTGATTGAGGACCAACAACAACAAGAAGCGGGGGGACCTCACCTGAACGTGGGGCCGTGGAGGAAGCAGGCCTTGTGGAGAGAATCTGCCGGCTTCCCAGCCAAAGTCACACTGAGATGACAGCCGATGTACAGCTGCAACAACACAGAGCAGAGATGCAGAGGGAGCACATTACACATCAAGGTCACCTCGACACATGCCGTGACTACTAAATGGTAAATGGATTGCATTTATATTGCGCTTGACAGTATTGCCTCACATTCACCCGTTCATACACCGACGGTGGTGCCAACCATGCAAGGTAACAACCAACACGTCAGGAGCAGGTAGGGTTAGGTGGTGTCTTGCTCAGGGACACCTCCACACTTAGCTAGGAGGAGCAGGTAGGGTTAGGTGGTGTCTTGCTCAGGGACACCTCCACACTTAGCTAGGAGAGGCAGGTAGGGTTAGGTGGTGTCTTGCTCAGGGACACCTCCACACTTAGCTAGGAGGAGCAGGTAGGGTTAGGTGGTGTCTTGCTCAGGGACACCTCCACACTTAGCTAGGAGGAGCAGGTAGGGTTAGGTGGTGTCTTGCTCAGGGACACCTCCACACTTAGCTAGGAGGCGGAGCCCGGGGATCGAACCAGCAACCGTCATGTTGCCAGACAACTGCTCTTAACCTCCTAAGCTACTGCCGCCGGTACAGACTAGGGATACAGTAAGGGGCATTAAAAGGAGTAAAAGGTAGTAGGGGAGACAATCGTCTGCTATGGGGTAGGGTGAGGGGGTGTTGGCAGTTCGAACACCCACTGCCCAGTCTTGCTCAAGAGCAACACACTACAGGAGAGACCACGAGAATACCATCGTAGCGTCTTCTTTTGCGGTCACGCCAACGGCGGCGTCGATCACGAAGCGAAGTCGGTCGTCTCTCGTCTGCTTCAGAAACGCAGAGGGCGAGCCCGGCACTAAACATCTGTGATAGCAAGCAGGCAGGCAGGCAGGCAGGCAGGCAGACAGACACACACCCCCAAAATGTATTTGTACGAGACAGTTGTTCATTTGGATTTGACAGCAAGGGTTCGGCTATAAATCTTTAAAATGAATGCCATTTATATTTTCATTCTACAGTGTGAAAAAAACTCATTCTAACATTTTGAGCCAATTATCTATAGTACTCTTTTACACACATATCCTCGAGGTGTATGTGACAAATTAAGTTCTTGAATCTTTGGTAAAAAGTTTGATAAAAAGCAACTAGCAACTACGTTCACAACTTGAGCCATTTTGACCCGACCGACCCGTGGTTGGTGATGAAGTCGTAGCCGGGCGAGTCGAGGGGGTAGGGGCTGGGCGAAACCACGCAGCGGTCCGCGTACAACCGGAGAGACGGGTGCCCCGGAGCCTCCACGCTGGCCTCGAGGATCACCAAGGACCCAAGCTGGAAGGGGGAGGAACTGCGTGGAGCGGCGTAGTCACCTGCATGCGCCACAGGATCACACACAGGTATTTAAAAAGGACCCCATTTTACCACCAGCCAGGTGTGTGATGAGCAAACATTGTAATCGTGTGTGTGTGTGTGTGTGTGTGTGTGCGCGTGTGGGCTCTCCCACTTGTGATGTCACTATATGACGATATCACAATGACAATTTTGAAACCGCTAGCTTGTAATGGTCAATCACGCCACTCACACCTGGTGGTATAATAGGGACTTTTGTTTTTTGGCGTTCACCTGTCATGGTGCGCAGGGAGAAGTGGAGCAGTCCGAAGGCACTGACCGTGGAGATCATGGGCACCCACGACGGGGACAGCGGCTGCCCACTCACCCTCAGTTTTCTGAATGAAACATGGAGATACATTGATTGTAGTAGACGCCCCCTGCAGTATATACTCTTACATTACAGTCTATCCCACCACCACAAACCCAATTTGAAACCCTCAACTTGTTTACTGATCGACAATCAAAGCCCAACATTGAATGGTTGTTGTGTTGTTTTAAAGGGGACATATTACGCCACCGGGTGTGAGTGTGATGAGCCATCGCAAGCCATTTCACAATTGCCATGTGACTACCGTCTAGTGACATCACAAGTGGGAATGTCCACCTCGATGTACGCTGACGAGATCAGTTTACCCGTCGGTACAGTACAGTACAGTCCAGTCCACTGGGTAGGCCGGTAGACTGAGGTGGACATTCCCACTTGTGATGTCACCAGACGGTAGTCACATGGCAATTGTGAAACTGCTTGCGATGGCCAATCACACGCTCACCCGGTGGCGTAATATGTCCCCTTTAACCAATCGTGTGTGTGTGTGTGTGTGTGCACTTCTCAAATGGAAGACAACGCCGTCGCCCTCACCTCTTGTAATGACACTCAACAGGTATGACTATGGGGGGTCTTTGGACAGCCACACTGCCCCCGGTGGTGGAGGGGAGAATGGGACTCAGCAACAGATGGTTGTAATAGATGAGCCAACCGCCCTCCACCTGGTTGTGAATCATTATCAGACGAATACATGTGATAATGCAAACAGCAGATCTACTAAAGTGAGTGCAACAAGTTTGGACTCCATTTAAAAACTGGTGAAACGGCGCCCCCGTGTGGCTACACGACGCCAGCTCGCTTCAATTGCACAGTGGTTACATAAGAAGAACTTTATTAGGAAATTCTTGTGCCAGGTTGCATAGCAATAGAATAAATGAATAGAGAAATAAACAGGATGACAATAAAATCACAGATTTACAGTCAATCTAAGTCCTAGGTATAAGTATAAAAATATAGAGAAGAGAAGACATTCAGTCTGCAAAAACAATTTGGCAATAATTGAAGTGTAATAATAATAATAATAATAAAAGGGAAGTATTGCACATGATATAAAAATATTCAGATAAGATAGAAGATGAATATTGCACATGTTGATGAGAGGAGAGATAATATTGCAAGGTAATATTTAGAGGTAACATGATAGAGAATATCGCACATGATATATAGATTTATAGTAGACTTCGTTAACTTCGTTTACTATACATTTTTCCTTTTATTATATAATTTATTATATTATAAGAAAAGAATATATAATAAAAAAGTCAAAATGTATAGTAAACCAAGTAAAATAAATAAAGATACATTATTATATATATAATGACATGTAGGTTCTTACTGTGGACTCGGTCCCGCACTCCTGGAGTCCAGCGTGGAGGACAATGGGAAGGTCCCCGGTGGTCCCGGGGCCCCCGGTGCCCCCGGTCCCCCCGGTCCGGGTCCAGGGGCCCCCGGTGGCCCGGCAGGAGGGCCCTCGCTGGGCCGCGTGGTCGTCGCCCAGCTGCAGGCGCCACGTCGCGCTGCGCAGGAGCCGCGGGGTCACGTGCTCCGTGTTGAACCTGATGAGCATCCTGGTCTCCTCACATGTGAGCTCAAACAGCGCGCAGTGCGCAGCTCTCAACGCCATGAAGTAGAGGAGCAGGTGGACGCACGTCGCTGTCCGTGTGTTTGACCATTTAAATTCACCAGAGGCATGCATTTTGCATTTTGCACAAACATGCACACACACACACACAGGTGATCTTATTTACACACACAGCTGACTTATTATCAGCCTGACCACGTGACTGGCTGAGATTTTGCTGATAATTGATAATTGCACTAATTAACCACACGGGTTGAGAGACTTCTGTTGAGGCATTTAATTTGTATTTTATTAATTGGACAAATCCTGTCATAAATAACTCCCTTGGAAGTATTCACTTGTAACTGTGGTGTTCATTGTGCCCCAAAACTAATGATTGTCAACTTTGTGCTCATAATATCCACTCCTCCATATCCATAAATCCTCCTAAAATCATGTTATCACACTGAAATATAATAACGTTACTAGTTCATTGGATTTATATAGCACTTAGAGAGCTACGCAGTAGAGCTAAAGACTGAGGCGTCCGGCATCCCAAGCAGGTCAAACGCAACAAACAACAATCTCATACGGCTGCGCCATTGGCTTTGTATCTGCTGCTCGGTGCTTGCATTGCATTGCATTGCATTGGTTGGAATTATGGCGGGATTGTAACAGTCGGTCCGTTGACGTGGTTGCTTGCACTACCGTCTTGGTGTTGAAGCTGTGGCAAGCTGCTTTATCCCAATTCGCGCTCCAGTCGCAAAACTATTGTGGCTACACCTCGTATGACCTGTATATTGACAACTCGAATACACTCCTTGGATGGTTCCATCTTTATTGATTCTAAAGACCGTTAAACACACCCACAGCGTAAATAATATATGTAGATAGGACTATATCAATATCTCTATCTATATATATCTAGCCTAGTCTGGCACACAGTCGTTGAAGAAGATCTGGAAGTTGTGGTCCACCTCCATACGGCCGTGGAGAAACTTCTCCAGGTTCTTGAGGGGCACCTCCACCACCTGGCCACCGGCGGTGCCGTCGTTGAGGCCGTACGCCGCGAACGCCGGGAACTTGTAGCGCTCGGAGTACGGCGCGTTGCGGTCGAACGCGGCGCAGCAGTACGCCGACCACACGTAGTCGGGCACGCCCACGCGGTCCACGTTGCCCCGCCGGAGGGTGGCGCCCGCCGTGGTCACGCCCGTCACCACGAAGACGCGCCCGCTGCAGAAGTTGTTGAGGCGGTTGCGCACGAGCCGGCGGTTCGCGGCCCAGGGCTCGGCGAACGCGCGGCTCTGCGGCACCACGTTGGTGAGCGTGTAGGTGGCCGCCTTGTCCAGGGGGTCCGCCTGGTGGCCGTCGGGGTTCAGCTGGCCGCGCTTGTAGCGCACGGCCTCGGCGTAGTCCTCCAGCACCGCCTGGCTGTCCTCCACGTCCACCGGGAGGGAGGAGGAGGAGGAGGAGGAGGACTCCTGGAAGGGCTCCATGTTGCTGCTGCCCTTATCTGAAGCCAGCTGGGGATGAGGGGGGGGGGAGAGATCACAACATAGACAGGAAGGGAAGGTGATCGGTGAGCTACCGTTGTCCAAAATGAAGCTCGCTAGCTGACATCTCTCTCTCTCTCCCTCTCTCCCTCTCCTTCCTTCTCCCCTCTCTCTCTCTCTCTCTCTCTCTCTCTCATTAGTCAATGCACCACCGGTGTGCAGTGTCGCCCTAACCCTAGACACACACACCCACCCACACCCACACAAAAGAAATATATATACATATATTTAGGCTCTATATGTGTCAAAAATCTATAAATGTAAGAATCTGCAATGGAAAATGCAGCATCTGTATGCACATTTGGGAGATGTTCATGCAGATCCAGTAAATCCTGTACATTTTCAGGAGTTTCCTGATGTAGTGGAGCCCCAGTGTCGCCCATTTATTCTCATTTTCTGTAGGTTTAAATTGCCGGGGTCAACTTGAGATGTTTAATTTGAATTTGACAGAAAGAAAGATCTTCTTAGCCTCTTTTCCTCATAAAGTGCACCAGATTCCGGACGACCTCAGAAGGTTTGGGAATCCCCCCCGACCATAGATTCACAGAATAGGGCCCCCCCCCCCCCAAGCAACATTTCGCATCGGTGGGCCCCAAAAAGCTAGAAACGTCCCTGCACTCAAGCCACTGGAAGAGGCTCACCTGAGGCTCGAACATCCACGGGAAGTCCACCGTCTTCTCGTCGTCGGACTTCTGGAAGGTGTACGCCGAGTAGACGGGGATGCGCTTGCGCGGGTCGTAGAGGGTGACGTAGCGGGGCCGGTCGTCGTACTGCTGGCAGATCTCCCTGTAGGAGGCCTGCAGCAGGTAGCCCCGCGGCGGCGTGCCCATGTACAGGAAGGCCTTGCAGTGCTGCGCGTGGTTGAAGTCGGCCACCACCCGCGCCCGCGCCCCCCGCAGCATCAACGGCAACAGCATCAGCGCCAGGTGTACGGCGACCGCACCTGTCGAAGCCATCGCACCGGGAACCACCGAGCAACACCATGCAACCGGAACGCCTGTAACCCTCCGCCTCTGATCCAGCCCAACACGACACCGCCCGCTCTCAATTGCTTTCCATATATGCAAAGCGGCGGCCACCTTCATTGGACGTGTCATTCAAATGTTATAGTGAATGTTATCGGTTCTGACTGAGAAGCACCCCGAGATAAGACCAGCAGCGTATAGATACTGTACATGTGCACATAAATGGGGCTGTAGAATGGGATGTCAGACACGCCTTGTGAATATCTTCTTTTTTTTTTACCACTGGGTTTCTATTGGTCACCCTTTAATGGACGTGGACCAGTGAAGCCCTTAGAAATAGTGCAATGGCCCTGTTCAATTACACTGTGTGTGTGTGTGTGTGTGTGTGTGATATTGTGATGTGAAAAGACAACTCCCTATCATGACAAATTAACCAAGATGTGCCATTTGGCCTACAGTATCACCGAATGTAAAGATAAATCCAAATAAATGAAGATAGGTCGACTAAATAAATAATACTTTCCCTTCCAGGCCAGCTGGCATCTACATTAGCTACGATAGAAAAGAAAATATTAACCATTATTACATCCTTAAATGTTTCACGTCTATTTCCCAGAGTCACTTCTTCAAAAAGACACAAAGATAAAAAGGTTTCACGAGAGCCAGAAGAGAATATTTATTCTTATGTGTAGAAATCAAACAGTTGATTATAGCAGATGGAAGGCCACCAAACACATTGCCAAAATGATTTTACAACCAAACTAGTAAAATACATGATATTTATTATGTGGCCATCGGTACAGAGGGTGGCATGCAGCTATCCGAGAAGATCTGAAAGGTTTTCTCCACAAAGGTCATCTTCTTGATGAATTCCTCCAGCTTCTGGATGGAGAGCTCCACCACCTCGCCGCCGTCCTTGTCGTTGAGCCCGTAGTAGCCGAACACGGGGAACTTGTAGCGCTCGCTGTACGGCGCGTTGCGGTCGTAGTCGACGCAGCAGTACGCCGACCACATGTACGCCGGCACGGCCACGCGGTTGATGTTCTGCCGCCGGATCATCCTCCCCGACGTGATGACCCCCGTCACCACGTAGGCGATGCCGTGGCAGTAGTTGTTCAGTCGCTTCCGGATCACCTGCTCCTGCGGCTTCCAAGACGCAGATCTGAACTCCCACGTCTGGGGCACCACGTTGGTCAGGGTGTACGTGGCGGCCTTGTCGTCCGGCTGCGCCTGGTGCGCGTTGGGGTTCAGCGTGCCCCGCTCGTACTGGATGGCGTTGGTGTAGTCCTCGAGCACCGCCTGGGCGTCCTCGAGGATCATGGGCGTGTAGCTGCGTGGGAACGGCTGCATCTCGCCCGTGTCCGAGGCCAGCGAGAGCTGTGTGTGGGAGGACAGAAACGGGGAAGAAATTGAGTGAGTGTCTGTTTGGAATGGGAAGGATTGTACACTGTGCTGTTCCCTTGTACGACCACACAAGTATGGTCACCACGTTTGCACAAAGACATTGAAGCGATCGAGAATGTGCAGCGTAGGGCCAAAAAGCAGGTACCAGACTGGCAGAACTGTCATATCCTGAGAGACTCTCTTACAGAAGACAACAAGGAGACATGATCGAAGTCTTCAAAATCCTGAGTGAATGTGGGTACGACAGGACAGTCGCTGATTTTCTTCCCTTGTCAAAGAATACAATTACCAGGGGGCACCCATTGAAGCTGGAACACGGTCTAGCAAGAGTGGACATGAGGAAGTTCAACTTCAGACTGTGGAACAGTCTACCAGAGGAAGTTGTGTTGGCACCCAAGCTGGATGTATTCAAGCCTGGACAAGGCCTGGAAGCACCAACCTATCCGTGGGGCCACACTGAAGAGCTCCAGCTTCACCAACAAGGAGCAGATCATCTGCAATCTGATGCAAAGAGGAGCCTGAGGTCATCCCTGTAGACTGCTGAAGGACGACAACTGAGGAGCTGCGCATCGGGGACTTCTGAGAAGACCTGCGAGCAGCACTATACTTGTGAACTTGTGGGAAGAATTATGCATGGTTCTGCATGGAAAATGGCCCACAATTCTCTGGCTAATGTCTTCCCTTCCCACCTACCCACCCAACAGTGGTCGGTCATACCTGAGGCTCGTACATCCAGGGGACGTCCGTATGGCTGTTGCCCTCCGAGCGTTGGAAGGTGTAGGCGGAGTAGACGGGAATGTGGCCCTCGGTGTCGTACAGCGTCACGTAGCGGGCCTCGTTGTTGTACCGCTGGCAGATGTTCCGGAGCGGGCGGCGCTCCAAGCCTGTCGGCGGGGTGCCCAAGTACAGGAACTTCCTGCACTCGGGGGGCAACAGCCGCTCCACCGACCCCTGCGCCACTCCCATCAACGTGGCGACGCACAGGAAGACCGCCTGCGTCCAGAATACCATTTTTTTAATTCCCCCGGTGTTGCCCCGACTGTTGAGTCAGAGTCGTAGCACGGTTGGCGTAATTCAAAAGAATAATCAGGAGAGGCGTCCAGGGAAAAATAGCAATGTTATAATCGGCAACGCAATGTATTTGCAGATTCCTCTATGCTTCCCTACGTGTCTAACCATGAGGCTCAAAGGAGCTCAGCTCGCAGGCAAGCGAAGTCACTCCCGACTCTCTAATCGGGAGGTTGATATGCAAACCCATGTACTACTCGAGCGCCTTTCACAGTCATTGAGTCCACCTGTTTGAGTACAGTTACACCTGTGGGAATGCAAATTCGAACGCCATGTACAGCCCTGTGTCCCCATGCAAAACAGGTGAAGGTATCGCCGTCATAAATAAGCTGCTGTCATGTTCACACTTTTGCAACCAAAAGGCGTGTCTTCCACTTGCTGACCTGTTGGTCGGTTGCATCATTTTGAAGCAAAGTAGTATTGTGACTATGGCATCCTGCATTTATTAATGAATTACGAATACCATATTGTTCAGTCATTAATTGGCAGAGGTTAAAACCACAACAGGAGGTCAAAGGTCGGCCTTAAAAATGAGTACAGTGGGGGCTGAGGTGTCGAGGAGGTGAAAGAGGTCAAGAAGAAAAGGAGAAAGGGTTGAAGTAGGGAGGTGAAAAGGTCATGGGCTGAAAAGAGGAGGTCAAGAAGAAAGGGTGAAGGGTTCCAAGAGGTCAAGAGTTCAAGGAAAATTGGGTTAGAGGTCCAGGAGAGAAGGTCAAGGAGTAGTTTTTAACCATTGCCCTCAAGCGAAAGGAGAATATTAATGAATATGAATCGATCATAATGTATTATTTATTATTATTTATACAGCATCTTTCAATACAAGTCACAAAGTGCTTCACTTCAAAACTGGAAAACAATGACAATAGAAAATGCAACAAATGCATGTAAATAAGTCCGGTATGTACTTCAAATCAGCAACCAAAAGATGAATCAAATGTGTACATTTATATAGATGTCTGTCAGCGCCTCATGGATTCTCCCTCTTCCCGCGCTTGAAGAGGTCTTCGGCTACACATCCCTTGGGGAACAGGGCGACGTCGCGGTCCACGTCCATCTGGCTCCTCAGGAAATTCTCCAGGTCCTTGACGGGGACCTCTACCACCTCGTGGCCCGCCGGCTGGTTCAGTGCGTAGCCCCCGTAGCTGGGGAACATGAACCTGACCTTGTGCGGCGAGTTGCGGTCAAACCACGGGCAGCAGTAGGCCAGCCACAGGTGCTTGGGGATGGCCACACGCTGACGCTTTTCCCGCCACAGCGCCAACCCCGTCCCCGACGTGGACACGGTCACCCCGGTGACCACGTAGGAGCGGCCGTGGCAGAAGTTGTTGAGGCGTCGACGCACCGCGTCCCAGGTACGGGTTCCAGGAGGTGTCCAGGAAGTCCGTGGACTGTGGCACCGCGTTAGTCAGCGTGTAGGTGGAGGATTTGTCGTCCGGCTCGGCCTGGTGCTGGTCGGGGTTGAGGGGACCTCGCTCGTAACCGATGGCGTCAGTGTAGTCCTCCAGCACTGCCTGGCTCTCCTCCAGTAGGGCTGCATCCTCATTGTCATCGTTGAGGGGAAGCTCTCTCATGTTGTCACCGCCGTCCGCTGACACCAACTGTCCGGAAATGAAAGGAAAGTGTCCCACCCAGATGTATGCTGGATAGATCAACCTAGCAGCCGACCCAGTGGACTGTAGCAACTGGTAGGCTGATCAATCCACCATACATCTGGGTGGACACTCCCACTTGTGATGTCAAGTGGGCCATTCCAACCGGTTTTTGAAACCTTGTGGAATGGCTAATCACGCCTCACACCTGGTGGTAGAATAGGAGTCCTTCAACACTGCGGCTCCACTTTGCATATTACCTGAGGCTCGTACATCCAAGGCGTGTCCGCCCTGCCCTGTCCGTCCGACTTCTTAAATACGTAGGCCGAGTAGAGCGCCGAGGCGGCGGTCGCCATCGTACATCGTAGCGTAGCGTGCCTTGTCCCGGAACCGCTGGCAGATGCTCTTCAAGCTGGCGCCTGCAGCCCCCCGGATGCCCACCGGTGGGGCATGCGTGTGGAAGAAGTGGCTGCAATCCCTGAAGCTAGCGAACACGCTGGCTCCCGCCAAACGGGGACCCGTCAGCAGGTGGAGGGACAGAAGACAGGCTTTGACAGCGGCATTCCACCCCGACGGAGGCTGGAGTAACACTACTGCCAGGAGGTGCCATTTCCGTTCTGCCTGTAGGGGCCTTCCTTCCTTCCTTCCTTATTACCGTTTGGTCAGAAATCGACCAATCAAGTATCCGAGTACGCAGTAATCCAGTAATGTACCATAACCAAGCTACCGCTGTCGGCCTAACCCTGGCGCCGTGCCTGTATGCATATTGGGCTTCATGCAAAGCAACAGTTGATTATAGCACTCTGGGGAACATGAACCTGACCTTGTGCGGCGAGTTGCGGTCAAACCACGGGCAGCAGTAGGCCAGCCACAGGTGCTTGGGGATGGCCACACGCTGACGCTTTTCCCGCCACAGCGCCAACCCCGTCCCCGACGTGGACACGGTCACCCCGGTGACCACGTAGGAGCGGCCGTGGCAGAAGTTGTTGAGGCGTCGACGCACCACGTCCAGGTACGGGTTCCAGGAGGTGTCCAGGAAGTCCGTGGACTGTGGCACCGCGTTAGTCAGCGTGTAGGTGGAGGATTTGTCGTCCGGCTCGGCCTGGTGCTGGTCGGGGGTTGAGGGGACCTCGCTCGTAAGCGCGATGGCGTCAGTGTAGTCCTCCAGCACTGCCTGGCTCTCCTCCAGTAGGGCTGCATCCTCATTGTCATCGTTGAGGGAAGCCTCTCATGTTGTCACCTGAGCCGTCCGCTGACACCAACTGTCCGGAAATGAAAGGAAAGTGTCCACCAGATGTATGCTGGATAGATCAACCTAGCAGCCGACCCAGTGGACTGTAGCAACTGGTAGGCTGATCAATCCACCATACATCTGGTGGACACTCCCACTTGTGATGTCAAGTGGGGCCATTCCAACCGGTTTTTGAAACCTTGTGGAATGGCTAATCACGCTCACACCTGGTGGTAGAATAGGAGTCCTTTAACACTGCGGCTCCACTTTGCATATTACCTGAGGCTCGTACATCCAAGGCGTGTCCGCCCTGCCCTGTCCGTCCGACTTCTTAAATACGTAGGCCGAGTAGAGCGCGAGGCGGCGGTCGCCATCGTACATCGTAGCGTAGCGTGCCTTGTCCCGGAACCGCTGGCAGATGCTCTTCAAGCTGGCGCCTGCAGCCCCCCCGGATGCCCACCGGTGGGGCATGCGTGTGGAAGAAGTGTGAACAGCGGCAAGATTCCCACCCTACGGAGGCCTGGAGTAACACTACTGCCAGGAGGTGCCATTTCCGTTCTGCTGTAAGGGACCTTCCTTTCCTTCCTTATTACTGTTTGGTCGGAAATCGACCAATCAAGTATCCGAGTACGCAGTAATCCAGTAATGTACCATAACCAAGCTACCGCTGTCGGCCTAACCCTGGCGCCGTGCCTGTATGCATATTGGGCTTCATGCAAAGCAACAGTTGATTATAGCACTCAAGTCCACAGGCTTTGAAAGGTTGGCTTGCCTTCGACTTGTCTGTAACCCATAAGCAGAAACTTGAACTACAACTAAACCCTTAATCAACTCTGTTCACACACACACTCCCCCCTCTCTTACTTTCTCTCCCCTCAACCTACCCCCCCCCCCCCTCCCTCCTCATCCTAGAATAGAGTTAGTGCAATTTGAGTCGCGCCACCAGCCCAAATGTCAAATAAAACCTTTGACACAATACCTGCCTTTTATTATCACTCTTGCCTTGTTTTATTTCTTTAAACATAGTGCGACGGTAAGTTATGTCATTTTTCTGCAAGTCAGAGACCCCAGTAATTAAATGTACCCAAGTCACACTTTTGCCCACAGGAACAAAATAAATTGTTATAAATTGTTGGTTTGCTCTTAAACTTTGCCCTTACACGAAGTGGAACTGAGTAGTTGGTACTCATTTAACTGTTCAGAGCTTTCTGAAGCCAAGATTGGATTAGAAGAGAGAACTAAGGTATGTGCCTGCATTAGACGTTGGTATGTATCACGTAGTGCACATGTTCAGACACCTCTACAGCCGCTGGTGGTGCAACGTAGACAACACAGTCGCTCGATTGTGAGACAGAAAGCTGTAGCTGGTCTTCCATTACAGATTCAAACAAACAACAAATAATTGTAACAGGCGTTTATTCAGGTTTTAAAAAACAAAAGGGTTGTAACAACGTGTACAGTGTATTAAACAATGGAAAAAGTAACAGATGAAGTTCTTTGGGTGACATTTTAAACTGAAAATATACCTTATTTGACACTGGGCTAAAGGCAATGACCAACGGTCAAATCACACAAACAGCTGTCCTTTGATTGGCTCAATCGAGTACCATGTGACATCTCCGTCAGCCAATCAGAGGACAGTCCATGTGGTTGGACATCGCCGTTTGTTCTGACGATAGTTGTGCAGCTTACAGGAAACCAAAGAAACAAACATGAGTGATTTATTATCATGAATAATAATAATAATAATAATGTTGAAGTGGAAGTTTACAGCAAGCTCAACATTACCAAATGCATTGTGGTCCCCTGCACAGATTATTATTATGGTATGTACACACCTCTCTTAACAGCTACAGGCGTCTCAGAAGAGCCTTTTTTTCTCTTTTACAAAGTGCCATATTGGTGATTGTTGTCTGTAATGGTGCTTTCCTTCTTCTTCGGTGGCTTCTGGAAGAATCCAGAAGGTCCTTCCACGTGGTCCCCCAGGAACGGGAGGGACCGTCCACATCTGGGAGGTAAGAGGTGGAGAACTCTGTGTATATAAGGACACGCATGTCCTTTCAGTCCTGTAAGCCCCTCCCCCTCTCCGCCTCCGTCGCTTAACAAAAGTCTCTCATGATGGCGCAGGTTCACGAGTCTATGAAACCAACGTGTCCGCCACTTGACCGCGCGTCCCTCTAGTCGGGCATGTCGATGCAGAGCTTCGGCGGCGGCACAAAGTACTTCCCGGGGCTCTGCGTGATGACCACGCCCGTCTTCTTGTGGAAGATGGGCGCCATCTTGGGCGCGGCCGGCTCGGGCGCCACGGCAATGGTCGTCCTCCTCCTCCGGGTCGTTGCCGATGCCGCCGCCGCCGCGGCCGCCGCGCTGGAAGGTCGTACGAACACGTTGCCGTACTCCCGCAGGAAGGGGAGGAGCTCCAGCAGGAAGTGCAGAAGTCCTTGCGGATGCCGAACCACCCTGTGGACGAGGCGACACTCGTTTCATCAATACTGTAAGTGTTCACCCAATGTTTTATTCTGGTTTTTAAAAGACGCATGCTGTGAGCAGGAGGGTGTTAAGGTGTCCTGCTCAAAGGGTTTTGAAAACAAAAACGACAACCGTTTATATAAATGGGCTAACCCGGACTGGTTTCAATGCAGTGCAATTGAATACGACGACGACAACAACACAACAACAACAACAACAACAAGGTGCACTGGGGCCTCACAGTGGGTTCCCTCCTTTGTGTCCAAAGGCGGTGGCCATGAGGGTGAGCAGGGAGAGCCACAGGGGAACGAAGACGCACACGAAGCTCAGGCTGTTGTGGCCGTCAAGCTGATGGACAAGCAGGATCTGGAGGGGGAGAGAGAGAGAGCCTGTTGAGACCCGACTGGATGAGGAGGTGTAGGGTGACCACAGCTAGGGGGGAGGGGACGGAGAGAGAAAGAGTTGAGGGGGGAGAGGAGAGGGAGAGGGTGAAAGAGGTGAGGGAGGGAGGGAGAGAGAGAGAGGATTGAGTAGGGGGGGATGAGAGAGGCGAGGCGAGGTGGGGCGGGAGAGGCTGCTGCTACCTCGAATGTGAGCAGCGGCACGACGATGGTCATCCAGCTGATCGCCATGGTGATGTGCGTGCGCCGTTGCTCGGCGATGATGTCGATGGAGCGCAGGAAGAGCACCGACCAGATGATGTAGTAGAGCACCACGAGACACAGGAAGGACATGAGGATCCACAGGGGCACACACACCACCTGGAACACACACACACACACACACACACACACACACACACACACACACACACACACACACACATCTTTGGAAACATCTTTGGACCAAAAGAGTGGTGGACCCTCCCACTTGTGATGTCACCGGAGCAGGAACAGGTCGCAATGGCGTGTGCGTGCGTCTCTCTCTCACCAGCCAGGGCCAGTTGATGATGCCGTCCAGCTTGAGGGCGATGAAGATGAACTGAAGGATGTTGACGGAGCACAGCACCTCCAGCTGAGAGGAGGGGGAGAGGAGAGACAGTTAGGGGGGGAGGAGAGGTGAAAGACACTGTTGAGAGAGAGAGAGCAGAGGTGAGGGAGTAGAGAGAGAGAGAGAGAGAGAGAGAGAGAGAGAGAGAGAGAGAGAGAGAGAGAGAGAGATCGGTCAGCTACCGAGCTAGCGGCAGCGCCAGCCGTACCTCCAGGGAGCGGTCGTGCCTGAAGCCCCAGACGCAGGCGGCCACGGACACCGGGGAGACGAAGAACAGCGGCATGAAGACGAGCAGCCAGAAGTAGTCGCCGCGGGTGACGCGGTCGCACACCAGCACCTCAAACATCAGCAGAAGCACGTGCAGCCCCACCGCGATCAGCATGGCCTTGAACTCCACGCACGTCTCGCCCTCCGCCCTGCCGCAGCGGCGCCGGGGTTAACAAACAAGCATACCCAGCCCATCTTGATACACACTTTGTTTAATGTTCAATAGCACCAATTCACATTCCTTGTCCATGAAAACTAGGCAATATAACTGACTCCGATTCTGACTTGCGCTTAATAATAATTAATTATACATCATTAACAGACTGTTTATCGGCGGGTTGTTTCCCCGGTGCGTTCGGTCCACTGGCCTCACCGGTACTGCGGGTTGTGGGCCCAGACGGCCGTGCCCACCGACGCGCCGATGATGACCAGGAGCTTCCAGATCCAGATGGGCGTGAAGACGGCCCAGTAGCTCCAGTGGATCACGCCGTCCAGCCGCAGGGCCAGCAGCACAGAGAAGAGCAGCAGGCATGAGTAGATCAGGAACTTACTGCAAGAACGCAAACACAACGGTAGAGTTTAGGGTGGCGGTGTCAAACATGTGGCGCGGGGGCCCAGGTGCGGCGCGGGGGCCCGGATGCGGCCCGCGATCCAATAGCCTGTAGTTGCTATAGTAGCTAGGCTAACCCCGCTAGACTGTAGGTGCTATAGTAGCTAGGCTAACCCTGCTAGCCTGTAGGTGCTAGAGTAGCTAGGCTAACCCCGCTAGCCTGTAGTTGCTAGTGTAGCTAGGCTAACCCTGCTAGTCTGTAGTTGCTATAGTAGCTAGGCTAACCCTGCTAGCCTGTAGTTGCTAGGCTAACCCTGCTAGCCTGTAGATGCTATAGTATCTAGGCTAACCGTGCTAGCCTGTAGGTGCTATAGTAGCTAGGCTAACCCGCTAGCCTGTAGTTGCTATAGTAGCTAGGCTAACCCGCTAGCGCTGTAGTTATTAGAGTAGCTAGGCTAACCCGGCTAGCCTGTAGTTGCTATAGTAGCTAGGCTAACCCCGCTAGCCTATAGGTGCTAGTGTAGCTAGGCTAACCCCGCTAGCCTGTAGGTGCTATAGTAGGCTAGGCTACCCCGCTAGCCTGTAGGTGCTATGTAGCTAGCTAACCCCGCTAGCCTGTAGGTGCTAGAGTAGCTAGGCTAACCCCGCTAGCCTGTAGTTGCTAGAGTAGCTAGGCTAACCCCGCTAGCCTGTAGGTGCTAGTGTAGCTAGGCTAACCCCGCTAGCCTGTAGGTGCTAGTGTAGCTAGGCTAACCCCGCTAGCCTGTAGGTGCTAGTGTAGCTAGGCTAACCCCGCTAGCCTGTAGGTGCTAGTGTAGCTAGGCTAACCCCGCTAGCCTGTAGGTGCTAGTGTAGCTAGGCTAACCCCGCGAGCCTGTAGTTGCTAGAGTAGCTAGGTTAACCCCGCTAACCTGTAGTTGCTAGAGTAGCTAGGCTAACCCCGCTATCCTGTAGGTGCTAGAGTAGCTAGGCTAACCCCGCTAGCCTGTAGGTGCTAGAGTAGCTAGGCTAACCCCGCTAGCCTGTAGGTGCTAGAGTAGCTAGGCTAACCCCGCTAGCCTGTAGGTGCTAGAGTAGCTAGGCTAACCCCGCTAGCCTGTAGTTGCTAGAGTAGCTAGGCTAACCCCGCTAGCCTGTAGGTGCTAGTGTAGCTAGGCTAACCCCGCTAGCCTGTAGGTGCTAGTGTAGCTAGGCTAACCCCGCTAGCCTGTAGGTGCTAGTGTAGCTAGGCTAACCCCGCTAGCCTGTAGGTGCTAGAGTAGCTAGGCTAACCCCGCTAACCTGTAGTTGCTAGAGTAGCTAGGCTAACCCCGCTATCCTGTAGGTGCTAGAGTAGCTAGGCTAACCCCGCTAGCCTGTAGGTGCTAGAGTAGCTAGGCTAACCCCGCTAGCCTGTAGTTGCTAGAGTAGCTAGGCTAACCCCGCTAGCCTGTAGTTGCTAGTGTAGCTAGGCTAACCCCGCTAGCCTGTAGGTGCTAGTGTAGCTAGGCTAACCCCGCTAGCCTGTAGGTGCTAGAGTAGCTAGGCTAACCCCGCTAGCCTGTAGGTGCTAGTGTAGCTAGGCTAACCCCGCTAGCCTGTAGGTGCTAGTGTAGCTAGGCTAACCCCGCTAGCCTGTAGGTGCTAGTGTAGCTAGGCTAACCCCGCTAGCCTGTAGGTGCTAGAGTAGCTAGGCTAACCCCGCTAGCCTGTAGGTGCTAGTGTAGCTAGGCTAACCCCGCTAGCCTGTAGGTGCTAGTGTAGCTAGGCTAACCCCACTAGCCTGTAGGTGCTAGTGTAACTAGGCTAACCCTCACCTCGGGTTGAAGTCTTGGAACAGCCCTCTCAGATTCATGGCCGGAGAGCAACGTCGTCGACGCTCGCTGCTCGCTTTATAACGACTCCATGTTCCTCCTCGACCGGTTAGCTGTAGTTAATTTCGCGTTTTTTTTCGTACATTTTGGAAGGCAGTTCGTGTCGCTTCCTACGCTCCGCTGCCACAACAAGGCGCTACTCTCGCGATAGCAGCAGGACTCTCGCGGTATCCTACAGGGGTTTGTTAACCCCGGCGCCGCTGGGCAGGGCGGAGGGCGAGACGTGCGTGGAGTTCAAGGCCATGCTGATCGCGGTGGGGCTGCACGTGCTTCTGCTGATGTTTGAGGTGCTGGTGTGCGACCGCGTCACCCGCGGCGACTACTTCTGGCTGCTCGTCTTCATGCCGCTGTTCTTCGTCTCCCCGGTGTCCGTGGCCGCCTGCGTCTGGGGCTTCAGGCACGACCGCTCCCTATTCCTCTTCCTCTCTCTCTCTCTCTCTCTCTCGCTCTCTCTCTTCTTCTCTCCTTCTTCTTCTTCTTCCCCCTCTCTCTCTGTCTCTCTCTCTAACAGTGTGTCTCCTCGTCCTCCAGCCTACTCCCACTCCTCTCAGCTGGAGGTGCTGTGCTCCGTCAACATCCTTCAGTTCATCTTCATCGCCCTCAAGCTGGACGGCATCATCAACTGGCCCTGGCTGGTGAGAGAGAGACGCACGCAACAAACAAGCATACCAGCCCATCTTGATCACACACTTTGTCAAGCACACAACGTGGTTGAAACTTTTGATCAATAAAGTTGTATTGTTTTTAACTTGACGTACATTAACGCACATCTTTAAATAGCTTATTTTTTTTTTTGAGATTCTTTTCTCTTTACTAGATTTAAATTTTTTTGGGGGAATTTCTAGAAAAATACTTTGTTTAATGTTCAATATGCACCAATTCACATTCCTTGTCCATGAAAACTAGGCAATAAACTGACTCCGATTCTGACTTTGCGCTTAATAATAATTAATTATACATCATAACAACGTTTATCGGGCGGGTTGTTCCCGGGTGCGTTCGGTCCACTGGCCTCACCGGTACTGCGGGTTGTGGGCCCAGACGGCCGTGCCCACCGACGCGCCGATGATGACCAGGAGCTTCCAGATCCAGATGGGCGTGAAGACGGCCCAGTAGCTCCAGTGGATCACGCCGTCCAGCCGCAGGGCCAGCAGCACAGAGAAGAGCAGCAGGCATGAGTAGATCAGGAACTTACTGCAAGAACGCAAACACAACGGTAGAGTTTAGGGTGGCGGTGTCAAACATGTGGCGCGGGGGCCCAGGTGCGGCGCGGGGGCCCGGATGCGGCCCGCGATCCAATAGCCTGTAGTTGCTATAGTAGCTAGGCTAACCCCGCTAGACTGTAGGTGCTATAGTGGCTAGGCTAACCCTGCTAGCCTGTAGGTGCTATAGTAGCTAGGCTAACCCTGCTAGCCTGTAGTTGCTAGGCTAACCCTGCTAGCCTGTAGATGCTATAGTATCTAGGCTAACCGTGCTAGCCTGTAGGTGCTATAGTAGCTAGGCTAACCCCGCTAGCCTGTAGTTGCTATAGTAGCTAGGCTAACCCCGCTAGACTGTAGGTGCTATAGTAGCTAGGCTAACCCGCTAGCCTGTAGTTATTAGAGTAGCTAGGCTAACCTTGCTAGCCTGTAGTTGCTAGTGTAGCTAGGCTAACCCCGCTAGCCTGTAGGTGCTAGTGTAGCTAGGCTAACCCCGCTAGCCTGTAGGTGCTAGAGTAGCTAGGCTAACCCCGCTAGCCTGTAGGTGCTAGAGTAGCTAGGCTAACCCCGCTAGCCTGTAGGTGCTAGTGTAGCTAGGCTAACCCCGCTAGCCTGTAGGTGCTAGTGTAGCTAGGCTAACCCCGCTAGCCTGTAGTTGCTAGAGTAGCTAGGCTAACCCCGCTAGCCTGTAGTTGCTAGAGTAGCTAGGCTAACCCCGCTAGCCTGTAGGTGCTAGTGTAGCTAGGCTAACCCCGCTAGCCTGTAGGTGCTAGTGTAGCTAGGCTAACCCCGCTAGCCTGTAGGTGCTAGTGTAGCTAGGCTAACCCCGCTAGCCTGTAGGTGCTAGTGTAGCTAGGCTAACCCCGCTAGCCTGTAGTTGCTAGAGTAGCTAGGCTAACCCCGCTAGCCTGTAGGTGCTAGAGTAGCTAGGCTAACCCCGCTATCCTGTAGGTGCTAGAGTAGCTAGGCTAACCCCGCTAGCCTGTAGGTGCTAGAGTAGCTAGGCTAACCCCGCTAGCCTGTAGGTGCTAGAGTAGCTAGGCTAACCCCGCTAGCCTGTAGGTGCTAGTGTAGCTAGGCTAACCCCGCTAGCCTGTAGGTGCTAGTGTAGCTAGGCTAACCCCGCTAGCCTGTAGGTGCTAGTGTAGCTAGGCTAACCCCGCGAGCCTGTAGTTGCTAGAGTAGCTAGGTTAACCCCGCTAACCTGTAGTTGCTAGAGTAGCTAGGCTAACCCCGCTATCCTGTAGGTGCTAGAGTAGCTAGGCTAACCCCGCTAGCCTGTAGGTGCTAGAGTAGCTAGGCTAACCCCGCTAGCCTGTAGGTGCTAGAGTAGCTAGGCTAACCCCGCTAGCCTGTAGGTGCTAGAGTAGCTAGGCTAACCCCGCTAGCCTGTAGTTGCTAGTGTAGCTAGGCTAACCCCGCTAGCCTGTAGGTGCTAGTGTAGCTAGGCTAACCCCGCTAGCCTGTAGGTGCTAGTGTAGCTAGGCTAACCCCGCTAGCCTGTAGGTGCTAGTGTAGCTAGGCTAACCCCACTAGCCTGTAGGTGCTAGTGTAGCTAGGCTAACCCTCACCTCGGGTTGAAGTCTTGGAACAGCCCTCTCAGATTCATGGCCGGAGAGCAACGTCGTCGACGCTCGCTGCTCGCTTTATAACGACTCCATGTTCCTCCTCGACCGGTTAGCTGTCGTTAATTTCGCGTTTTTTTTCGTACATTTTGGAAGGCAGTTCGTGTCGCTTCCTACGCTCCGCTGCCACAACAAGGCGCTACTCTCGCGATAGCAGCAGGACTCTCGCGGTATCCTACAGGGGTTTGACTCTATGACGTCATAGACAATTGAGAATAACAGTAAATTGCATATGAATTGAAATAAAACAATTGTCAACAATTGTATTATGTGTGTGTTTGCATTATTTATATTCCGTAAAACTTGTAGCATCTCTGGATTCATAAGCGGAAGTATTACTGCCATCTCACACTTTGATATAAAATAATGAAATATACATGCAGGCTACACAGAGTGCATTATCATAATACACAAAATTGTTTTAATCCACCACAATCACACATTTTCAGTATTTTATTAATCTTCTCCACATCAGATAGATTTAGCCAAAATGTTTTCCCCCTACACACAGAAAACAAATGAGAATTGAAATCAGAGCATTAAAAAACCCAAATTCAGGTCAAACCATACCTCTACAGAGCGTGGTAATGTTTACAATACAACCGTATCTTATAATGCAACAGAGATACATGCTTGAGAGGGAGTGCGTGCTGTCAAAAAGGATTTTAATTGAAAGTACCTTTCTTTTAAAAAAAAGGCGCACACACTTAAGCTGCCATCTCATACCGTCTGTGTAGTCGTGGGACGGCAAAAGCAAGCGGGTTACAAACTAATATTTATACAAACTAATATTTACACGTGGTTGAAAGCATTCAATGCCATGTGTGTTCTCACCTAGCCAGGGGGAAATTAATGGATACAAATTGTTGATGGACATGAAAAAGGGATAATACAAAAAAAAGGGACAATACAAAAAAAAACAGCTGACAATTGATTATGCAGATACAGAATAAGAATACCTGTACGAAAATTCGAATGGAATACATAAAAACATAAACATGAAAGACAGTTAAACAGGTAAATATGTTAAAAGTAAATCCTTCGAAAACAGATTTGTTTTTTAGTGTGGACAGGATAACGCCAAGATAAGATAAGTGTATAATGCATGAAAGCAATAACAGCTGAATTGCAGTGCAGCTGTAGTGTTTTTAAAAGGTAAATAAAGTTTGAAACGGTTAGGTTTATGTTATACTTATATAGTTGAGGAGTTCAGGTAACAGCCGGGAGAGGCTTCAATCAGTGCAAGGATCTACGTGGAGAGAGCAATGCATCATGGGAATAAACACCAGTGAAATCACCCTGACAATACTCATGAAAGCTAGAGACCATTTACGCAGACTTCTTACACAAGATTTCTTGCAGTCTTGTTAAACAGAAGGGAACCAACCGATTCAGAATTGGAAAAATTTGTCCAGAAAATAAAAAAAGTAAAAAATACGATCAGTTAAGCGTGCGTCACAAGGAACTACAGCCGTTACATTTGATCACGCGCTCGGGTATGAAAAGGGCTACGATTGGACAGTTGCAGGGCCAATCATCTGGCTTCATTGGGAGCCAGAGAGACCATCAAAGCGCAAATGAAAACAATCATGAACAAGCAGGAGAACAATGCGGAATCTTTTTTAGAAACAACCGTTTAAGCGATGTAATGATGAGCTTAACAGTAACTGATTATGTTATCGAGTCCAAGTTGCCTCCAAATGAAATGCGACACGACCTTTAACCTTCCTCCTTCACCCCACTCCTTTCCTCTCCCTTTTCAAGGGGCCCCCGATTTTACAACCAGGTGTCCACTTGTGATGTCACAAAAACCTATCCGTTTGTGACCTCACAAGTGGCAGTGTTGTCCACCCCAGTCCCCACCCGGTGTTAAACAGGGTCATTTACAACTCCACCCACCTCCTCCTCCATTCTTACTAATATTTACATGCAATCCACTGCCTTAACTGGGACCTCCTCCTCCCCCTCCTCTTCCTCCTCAGTGAACTAGCTCCAGCTGGTTGGAGGAGAAGGGCAGCACGCCGCTGACGTAGTAGGCGATGCCCAGCGAGAGGAGGGCAATGACCACCAGGAGCAGCAGCACCCGCCAGAAGCCCAGGTCCTCCACAAACTCCTGCCAGGTGGTCTTGAAGCTGGACAGCACGCCCTCGCTGCTCTGCAGGTTGGGGTTCAGCAGCGAGTGGCTCTCCATGGCACTGGAGGGACAGGGAGAACAAACAGGGAGGAGGAGGGAGTCAATTATATTGATATAGTTACAGTCTAAAAGGTAAGGGGGGGGGGGGGGGGGGGGGGAGAGAGATAAGATAAAATAGAACTTTATTAATCCTGAAGGAAATTCCTGTGCCAGAGGTTGCTCAAAAATAACATAAGAATAAAAACAATAGAATAATACATGTTTTTAAGCCTAATAGAATAACAATAAAAGATATTGAGTAAAAGAACTAAATAAAACATAAAAAATAAGAAGAAAGGAGATGAAGTAGAGGAGGAGGTAGAAGTTGGCAGCGATGGGGGATGGGGGGCAGGGAGGAGATTGAAAGAGCTTAAAAGCTGCTGAACGACTGGGCGGGTGTTCACCTCTCGCTCTCGGCCATCTGCATGGTCTCCAGCTTGGAGTGCGCTCCCCGGTTGAAGCCCTTCAACTCCTGCTCCTCCAGGCCCTCCAGCAGGCGGATGGCGTCCTTGTTCACCCCCCGCCGCTTGGCCAGCACCAGCGGGGTGGAGCCGTTATGGTTGCTGCACCGCACAGAGAGACACGTGGATGTAGCCACGTTAGCCGCTAGCCCAAGGATCCATCACACCTGTCTCTGTACTGCCTAACCCCCTACCTGCTCCTTGATGACATGTCTCTGTACTGTCTAACCCCCTACCTGCTCCTTAATGACCTGTCTCTGTACTGCCTAACCCCCTACCTGCTCCTTGATGACATGTCTCTGTACTGTCTAACCCCCTACCTGCTCCTTAATGACCTGTCTCTGTACTGCCTAACCCCCTACCTGCTCCTTAATGACCCGTCTCTGTACTGTCTAACACCTACCTGCGCCATAATGACCTGTCTCTGTACTGCCTAACCCCCTACCTGCTCCTTAATGACCCATCTCTGTACTGTCTAACCCCCTACCTGCTCCTTAATGACCTGTCTCTGTACTGTCTAACCCCTAACAGCTCCTTAATGACTTAAATGTGATTTAGATGGAGCTCATTCTCTAACACACCAGCACCATCACATAATAATAACACGGCCCCCGCTCTCACCAGATGTCGATCTTGAGGCCGTTGGACACCAGGAACTGGATGGTGTCCACGTGGCCGCACAGGTGCAGTGCCGTGTTGCCGTGGTAGTCGGTGGCGAGCAGGTCGGCACCGAACTTGTGCAGGAAGCGGCAGATGTCGACGTTGCCGCGGGCGGCGGCCAGGTGCAGGCCGGTGCGGCCGCGCGCGTCCCGCATGTTGGGGTCGCTGCCCGTCTCCAGCAGCCGGCGGCCGAAGTGCAGGTCACCGTCGATGCAGGCCTGCAGCAGCGGGGAGCTGGCCTGCACCGAGTCGTTGACGAAGACATAGGACATGTCCGAGTGCGTGTCGGAGAAGTCCAGCTTACCTGGGCCCCGGGGAAGGTGGTGCATTATTATTATTATTGTTGTTATCATCATCATCATCATCATCATTATCAGATGCATTATCTGTGTAACAGGGTTATACATGTGTGGCATGTATAGGACTTACAATTACACCAGAACAATTACACTGTACTGCGCTGCTCACTTATCATTATGCTTTATCATCACATGTTGATGCTATTATCTACAATTTTGTATAAGATTTTTTTGTATAAGAATATTACTGTACTGCACGCTTTTACAACAAAATCTCTTGTTGTAAAAGCGTGCAGTACAGTAATATTCTTATACAAAATACTTGTCACTCCTCTTACTTGTCACTTTTTACTGTACTTATTAGGTACTATCTTACCAACTGTTGTTTTAGAATGTATGTTTAGAAGAATACTGCAGGAGTGAAGGTGGAGTAAGCGTTCCATTGTACTTGATACATAGTTATAAATAAATGCCAAATTAGCCCAAAACACATAGTAGTGATAATAAATATACACACACACACACACACACACCAAGAACAACCACACACACACACACACACACACACAAAGACAGACACACACACACACACACACACACACAGACAGACAGACACAACCACACACAGACAGACAGACAGACACAACCACACACACACACACACCACACACACACACAAAGACAGACAGACACACACCACCCACCCACCACACACGACAGACAGACAAACACAACCACACACAGACAGACAGACAGACAGAACCACACAGACAGACAGACACAACCCACACACACACACAGACACAACCACACACAGACAGACACAACCACACACACACAGACAGACAGACACAACCACACACACGTCCCTGATTTAAAAAAAACAAACCCAAACAAAGCCAGCTAACATGCCAACATGCTAACACCGTTAGCTCATCACCCCCCGTGTGATGTATCTGACAGCACAGAGCAACGCTAGCCTAGCCTCGATTATCTTAGCTTCTTAGTAATGCATGTTGAGATAATGGTGGCGGCGGTCATTACCTGTTGATGTGCGCCAAACAAGATGAGAATGCAGAGTCCGCTAGGAGCTAGGCGCTAGTGGTGTTGTGTTGTTGTGTTGGTGGCGGATACGTTTTACGACAAGCGCAACTGCTTTACGTCAAACGCAACTGATTTACGGCAGCTTCTCAAACTAAATCCTCTTCAAAAACTTTCATTGAATTTGTAAAGCATCTTTTGCATCACCCCAAATCTATTTTGAGTTCCTAAAATAATTAAATAAAAACAAATTAGATGAGATAAAATAATTAATAGTTTTATTTAGATTATTACATTATTCTTTTAATAATTACAATAATAATAATTACAAAAAATATTATTAAAAACTATTTTGTTGTACAATATATAAAAAAGAGACAAGTCACAGAACCACATTACATTCACCTATGCATAATTATGTGTTCCTGCATTTAAGACAGAAGCTCAATTGAATTCAATGTTATTTGTATAGCCCTTAATCACAATACAGTCTCAAAGGGCTTCACAGGCCACATTATTATGGGCCAAGTGATTTATGACTATGAAAGTGATGTCTAGATGTGTGTGTGAGAGAGAGTCAGAGACGCAAAAGATCAGAATCCAACCCTGGTGAGATGTTCAGTTGTATTGTACTTTATTTCATGGTGACCACAGACACACACACATACATGTCACACACATGTCAATCAGACATGTGTGTCAATCAGGGCACACGTCTCATCGTGGTCCTCTTGAAGGAAAGTAGGTCACCTCTCCTTTCTCTCCGCGCACAAACAAACAAACAAACAAACGTGGATCGTTGCATAGCTCTCCATTTTTCTTTAACAGGTAAATTTGTGAAACCCAGTTGAAATCAAGCGAAGCGAAAAAAAAACCCAACAACAAAACAATTCCTCCAGCGCACATCTCTGTGTTTTTGTGTTATCTAAAAATCTCTGGCGAATACATTTCTTTTCATATATAAACATTTTTTATTGGTTTTATTATTATTATTATTATTATTATTATAATTGAATGTACAGCACAGATTCTCCCCGACCCCGACCCAACAACTCTCAGTATATAACAATCCTATAAAAACCAGGGGGAATAACATGACTCTAAGATTTAACTAAAATAATTACAATCTACAATACAAACAACAGACAGAGACACATGGGAGAGGGGGTGGGGGTTGAATTTTTTTGGGTGAAAATAATAAAACACGCAAAAATCATAAAAGCAAGGTCATAAACTAAACTCAAGAGGCGACACCAGCACGGGAGCTACGGGTTCAACGCAGAGGCCATAGTGGTTACGGGTTCCCGGGGTTTCTCCGGTCATGTTGGCATAGCGAGGTTGGTGGGGTTAGCCATCAGGTTGCAGCTTTTAGCCTATACAGCTGTCTTGTCTGTCACACAAGGCATGGCTTACGTACAAAACATTGCTATTCGCTTTTTTTTGTCAGCCGCCGAAACGACTCCCGTGCCGACACGGTTCTGTGATTGGCTGGCAACGTGCGAGTTGTGTTTGCCGTCTGTGAGACTCAAACCCGATTGGCTCTCTCGACGCCCGACCTAATAAGAGACCGTGATGAAACTCCACAGGGAACCACAGGAGAGAGAAGAGCCCCACAATGAATACAACACACCCGTTAGCGTCCTATAACGCGCGGGGTCAGAGCCAGACATTAAGCACTATATGTACAACAACACCACCTGTCTGTCACGAGGGGGGAACTGCGTGTTCAGGGGGAAGTGGGGGTCTCTCGAACGCAAAGGCAACTAAATGAACACACGTGCCAATAAACAAACACATGTTGGTATGTTTACCAGTCGGTACTCAGTACAGTTGCATGAGGGGAATGCATCGCCACCTATAAATCGAACTGGAGCTGATGATTTAGCATACCGCTTATTAAGTATTGGCTGTAAAAACAAAGACACACCATGGAAGCCAATCGGATCAGTGCAATATATGAACAACTGTCAAGCGTTTGAAACGGCATGGCCCGATGACAGCCAATCACAGCGTGTGCTAGCTGTTAGCGTCGTTTTGGGGTTTATAGTTTCAAAGAGAAAGTGCGGATTTCCTGAAATCTACAAGGAGTAGATAAAGGTGTGTATGTGTGTGTGTGTGTGTGTGTGTGTGTGTGTGTGTGTGTGTGTGTGTGTGTGTTCCATACGGCTGCGGTGTTAGTATGGATGACAGGACCAGACGTCTCTCGGTAAGTATTTAAAGCGTTTAAAAGAACGACTTCAACTCATCCAACTCAGCAACCTTTTCACGGGGGAACACAAACAAGGAAGGAACGCGCCTTAAAGATTCAGGGGGAGGTCTGTGTGGTTAATACTACGTTATGATGGTGGGGGAGCTGAGTTGGCCTGAGTTGAAGCGCTGCCGGCTGCCGATTGGTCCAGGCCTGGGTGGGGGGGCCGGGGGGGGGGGGGGCACTCGATGCGAGGTAGCCCAGAGTGAAACACACGTTAACGAAAAAGGGGGGAAAAAAAAGTACACAATGTGAAATCAAAAAGACATGGAAAGACAGAATATAATACAAAACAATAGCACCACTGTCAATAATAATCTAGTGAAGAAGAACATCAACGCCAAAGCCCCTCCCCCTCCCACTCCCCCCTCCTCCCCCTCCTCACCACCACACCAGAGGGGGGCAGGGCCTCGGTTTCAGCCAGTTTAATTCCTATTGGTTTTCCTATACATCGCCATTGTCGCCTGCATCCTCTCCTCTCTCTCACTCTCGCTCTCTCTCTCTCTGCTCTTCTTATTCTAACATCACCACCATCATCGTTGCCATCTTCATCGCTTCTGTCAGTCTTTCTCCTCCTCCTCCTCCTCTAGGAGAGGAGAGATTGGGGGGGGGGTGGGACCCTACAAGAGCTTGCTGCAGACCTGGCAGCGGCTGACCCGGGACAGCTGCTGGCCGCCCTTCAGGGTCTCAGGGGGCGGGGCATCCACAAACTCGCGGTTGACGTCCACCGTGGTCAGCCAGAAGCTGTACTTGTTGGCGAAGTAGTGGCACGTGCCCTTGGCGCCGTTGCACTCGATGAAGGGCGTGGCGCGGAAGTCCTCCAGGCAGGAGCCCGGCGAGACTAGGGACTGGCCGCCGCCCTCGGCGCCCGCCGCCGTGTGCTGTGAGGAGGAGGAGGAGGAGGAGGAGGAGGAGGTTTAGTTGGTTTGTACCAAATGATATGCAGCATTCATTTTATGATCGAGTACTTTGACCTTGAGACGAGCCTGGAGGTCGCGTGAGACACCTGGCATCAAATATTGAGGTGGTGGAGAGAGGGTGGAGGAGGAGGAGGGGGAGGAG
Source organism: Coryphaenoides rupestris (assembly GCA_002895965.2). Lineage (NCBI taxonomy): Eukaryota > Metazoa > Chordata > Actinopteri > Gadiformes > Macrouridae > Coryphaenoides > Coryphaenoides rupestris. The sequence continues at coordinate 39,967 of PIJE02001279.1, read as the reverse complement.
GAGGTGATGGAGAGGAGGTGATGGGGAAGGGAGAGGAAAAAGGTGGGGGGAGTGAAGAGGAGGGCAAGGGGAGGGGGTGGAGGAGGTGATTGAGGAGGAGGAGGAGGAGGTGCTGGAGGGTGGGAGAGGAGGGTGGAGGAGGTGATTGAGGAGGAGGTGCTGGGGGGTGGGAGAGGAGAGAGGAGAGCGGAGGAGGAGGAGGAGGAGGCGATTGGGGAAGGGGGAGGAGGTGATTGGGGACGGGAGAGGAGGAGGTGCACACTGCGCGGACGGAGCCCCACCATGAGGAAGGAGTAACCGATCCAGAGGCTCCTCCAGCCACGGGGGCAGGTCGGGATGCTCATGTCCTGGCTGTGGACCGCCACGGCCTGGGAGGGGGCCTCACACACGGAGCACCTGCACACAACAACACAACACAACACAACACACATTAACATGCTGAATATGCGTAATATGCTCAATAAGCCCGGGAGGACACCACCTCAAACAAGATGGCCGACCTGCTGATGTAGGGGCGGATCTGCTCCTCGGCCACGGGCATCATGGGAATGGGCGCGGTGGTGGACAGCCAGTAGGACTTGTCGTTGCGGCTGGCGTAGTAGCAGATCTCGTTGGGAGAGCAGTAGAGGAAGGGGATGGTGCTGAACCGCGGCAGACAGGAGCCTGCCAGGCCTGGGGGAGGGAGGGGGAGAGAGGGGGAGAGGAGAGAGGAAGGGGGAGAGGGAGAGAGAGAGGGTGAGAGAAGGGGAGAGAGGGAAAGAGAGAGAGGGTGAGAGAAGGGGAGAGAGTGGGGGAGAGAGGGAGAAGCTCATTAGGGAAAGGAGGATGCTAAGCTAGGCTAGGCTAGGCTAAGCTAAGCTATAGAATCAGCTGCCCCTGTACAACCACATTATCCCTTCACGCCCATCATCTTGTGTCACGCAATCGCTCGTTAGCGGGGGGGGAGCTAAGCTAGGCTAGTGTGCCGGGCTAGGCGCAGGACGTACCGAGGTCCTGGTTGTGGGCCTTCTCTTGGCCCTCCACGTACAGCAGGCTGTATCCGTCCCACAGCCGGGCCATGCCCTGCGGACACATGGGCACCTGCTGGTTCTGGCTGTGCTTCACCAGCGTGTAGCCGATGCTGCTGCCCCGGCCCACGCCACCGGGGGCGCCGGGGAGACCGGGCTTACCGGAGAAGCCTGGAGGTGGGAGGAGGGAGGAGGGAGGAGGTAGAGGAGAGACACGGGGTAGAGGTGGTAGGGGTTGAGGAGGTGGAGGGGGAGAGGAGAGAGAGGAGGTGGAGGGGGAGAGGGGAGAGAGAGGAGAGTGGAGGGGGAGAGGAGAGAGAGGAGAGTGGAGGTGGAGGTAGAGAAGGCAAAGGAGGTTATGGAGGGAAGGGTGGAGGAGGTGGTGGTGGTGGTGGTGGTGGGTGAAGGTAGGCAGATGAGATGAGAGTTCATATATGGAGACCGTAGTTGTTTTACATTTTTCCTCATTTGGATCAAAGAAGTACAGAGAAGGCTCTTACCTTGCTCTCCAGTGGGTCCAGGGAAGCCAGGGGGTCCCTGGTCTCCCAGGGGTCCGGGTAGACCACCGGAACCCATGCGACCCACCTTACCGGCCGGCCCTGGGCGCCCCTTACCAGCTGGTACCGAGAACACACACACACACACACACACACACACACACACACACACACACCACACACACACACACACACACACACACACACACACACACACACACACACACACACACACACACACACACAGAGCGGGGGGGTTAACATCGGTGCGCGCGGCTAGCTAGAGAGAGGCGTGGCTCCAGTTGATGACGTCATCCAACGGGGACCCACCAAATCTCCCTGGCATCCCGGGCTGCCCGGGCGCCCCAGGCTCTCCGGGGTTGCCGCCGGGCCCTGGGCCGCCAGTCTCCCCGTACACGGCCCGCGGTGGCTCCGTGGGGGCGGGCGTGAGGCCAGGCTGCCCCTTACGCCCGGGCGGACCTGGACAGACAGAGAGAGAGAGAAAGAGAGAGAGAGAGAGAGAGAGAGAGAGAGAGAGAGAGAGAGAGAGAGAGAGACGGTTTACGCAACGTTAGAACGCTCCTGCTATGCTATGCTATGCTATGCTAGGCTACAGGTATAAACGGGGGCAGGCGTAATGCCCCACATCCTAATGCTAATGCTAATGCTCGGTGCTTACCTGTGGATCCCTTGCGACCGTTGCCGCCATAGAAGCCGTTGTCGCCACCGTAACCCTTCAGGCCGGAGCCCCCACTGTAGCCGGTGTCGCCTCTCTCTCCTGGGGAACGCAGAGCACAGACATGCTACGCTTAGCTTAGCTTAGCTTAATCACGCTCACTAGAAAACAAATATCTTACGTTGTGTGCTATCGGAATATTAATTTAAGGTGTTTTCCTTTGGTCATTTTTTTTTTAAAAGTTGTTTCAAAGTGAAACTCTATGACTGACCCTTGAACCCTGGGCTGCCATTGTAACCGGGACCTCCTGGACCTCCTGGTTCTCCCTTCTGAGCAGGGGCGCCGGGGAAGCCTGGGAGCCCGGAATCACCTCTGTCTCCCTGGGCCGTACCGGGTCCCGGGGGTCCGGGCTGGCCTGGAGGTCCACGCAGCCCTGGGAGCAGAGAGAGAAGGAGAGAGGAGATGAGAGGAGATGAGTGAGGAGATGAGAGAGGAGAGAGGAGATGAGAGATGGGAGAGAGGATGAGAGATGAGAGAGGAGATGTGTGAGGAGGAGAGAGGAGATGAAAGAGGAGAGAGGAGATGAGAGAGGAGGAGAGAGGAGGGAGGAGATGAGAGAGGAGATGAGAGAGGAGATGAGTGAGGCGATGAGAGAGGAGAGAGGAGAGAGGAGGAGACGAGATGAGGAGCAGGAGATGATGGGGGGAGGAGAGACACGGAGAGGAGGAGGAGGAGGAGTAGTAATATTGGTGATATGGTGATAATATTGTCGATATTTACCATACTCTCCATCCAGACCAGGCAGGCCGGGGTCTCCGGTGTGTCCTGGGATGTCTGAGCCCACCGTCTCACCTCGAGGTCCAGGAAGACCCGGGAACCCAGTGAGACCGGAACCACCTGCATACACACACACACACACACACACACACGGACACACACACATGGACACACACACACTTTTTTATGAGAAATGGCACTGCAGAAATACAGAAATACAACCTGCAACATTAGTTTGCTGTCTTGAGATTGTAAAATGAATACAAATGTGTGTGTGTGTGTGTGTGTGTGTGTGTGTGTGTGTCTCACCAGAGTTTCCCCTCTCCCCCTTCTCCCCGTTGCGGCCCGGGCCTCCAGGGTACGACACACCTCTCTCTCCCTTCAGCCCCGGGTTTCCAGGCATCCCCGGGCGACCCCCGGCACTGGGGCCTGCAGGCAGGGGCCAATCAATCAATCAATCTATCAATCAATCAATCTATCAATCTATCAATCTATCAATCTATCAACCAATCAATCACATTCATCAATCACATCTATCAAGCAATCAATCAATCACATCAATCAATCCATCCATCCATCCATCAATCAAGCAATCAATTAATCACATCCATCAATCAATTAATCAATGAAGCAATGAATCAATAAATCAATCAATCAGCAGCCTTGAGCTCCTGACTTGAGGGGCAGGGAGGTGAGCTGAGACAGACTAAAGCTGAGAGAAAACCCAGAACCCGGAATCCGGAACGCAGGATTAGACCCACGGCTTCTTCTTCTTCTTCTTCTTCTTCTTCTTCTTCTTCTTCTTCTTCTTCTTCGTTGGTTTTGGGAGCAGTGCAGAGGGGAGGGGGGCTCCAGGGGCTTACCTGGAGTTCCTGGAAGACCTCTGGGTCCCCCCAATCCGTTGAGTCCATCGAGACCAGGAGAACCAGGCAAACCTGAAACACACACACACACACACACACACACACACACACACACACACACACACACACACACACACACACACACACACACACACACACACACACACACACACACATACACACAGGTCAACCGATAACCAAACACGTGTGTTTGCAGCGTGCAAGCTTGTTGTCTGCGCGTGTTGACGTGTGCGTTTATGGCGCTACCTTTAGCACCGTGACCTCCGGGGATGCCGGGCTGCCCGGACGCCCCATCGCGGGCTCTCTCTCCTGGGTAGCCTGGGAGACCCTTAGCCCCCGGGAACCCGGGGGAGCCTGGGGAGAGGAGGGAGACCGATTATTGCCGTGCGTTGGTTGTAGCACTCATGCTAACGTTTTCTAAAAGGTGAGCAAGCATGCTAGTGCAGCATGGACACATGTCCAGCCATGCTGAACTCCATTACCCGTAAGTCCCGGTCTGCCGGGCTCTCCGGGGGAGCCCTTGGTTCCGGGGTATCCCGAACCTCCTGGGTATCCGTTGTCGCCGGGGGCACCGTTGTTCGCCCGACCGCCTGGAGAGAACCGACCAATCAGACTCAGGTACGGCAGTTTAAACGGCAGACCGCACTGAGCAGGTCAGGTGCATGTGGACGGGTTAGGGGGTTTGGGGTTCGGGGTTAGGGGGTAGGGGGTAGGGGGTAGGGGTTAGGGAGGGTGGTGGTGGGGTGTGTCACGGCCCAGAACAGTGCTCTGTACCTGGGTAGCCGGGTTCACCAGGCTGGCCCTTAGCTCCGGCAGATCCTGGGTAGCTGTACGATTCTCCTCTCCCACCTGGGGACGGAGAGACCAGATTAGACCCAGCTCAGTCTAGTGTGTGTGTGCGTGCTTGCGCGTGTGTGTGTGTGTGTGCGTGTGGGTGTACCTTTAGCACCAGGACGACCAGGTTCTCCAGGGTTGCCAGAGAAACCAAATCCACCATCATCACCCTGCACAGAAGAGGTAGAATACAGCTGTATACCAACACACACACCTCTGCACTACCATGCTGTAAAGTCATGTGATCTAATGCAATGTCATGTCATGTAATCTAGTCTATTTTCATCTAACTAAACTATTTTAAACTGATCTCATCTAATTGTATCTCATGTAGGGCAATCCGTATTCTTACTCTTGGTCCGGACGTTCCGGGGAATCCGGGAATGCCGGGCTCACCCTTGCTTCCGGGGTAGCCGGGGGTTCCCGGTTGCCCGGGGTAACCGGGGACTCCAGGCTGACCTTTGCTCTGCTCGGCGTAACCGGGATTTCCGGGCCGACCCTGTCCACCGGGAAGTCCGGGGAAACCCTTGCTACCTAGGCAACCAGACACAACAGTTGATTAGATGAGTCCCCTAACAGCATAGCGTGAGACAAACATGTGGACTGGGGGCCAGACGCGGCTCGCGAGCTGGTCCAATCTGGCCCGGGAGGCAATTTGATAACATTCATTCTTTGATTTCTTCTTTCTTATTGATTTCTTCCCTTGATCCATAATCGCCAAGCTGCACTTAGGGTTAGGTGACTTTACTGGCTGGTGGGAATTTACCTCTGGGTCCAGGGAAGCCGGGGAGACCCTGACCACCGTAGTTCCCGGGTTCTCCATTCTCCATTATGTTGCCTGGCATCGGGGTGGAGGGCAGTCCTGGAAGACCCGGGTAACCACGCTCACCTGGTGGGGGGAGAGAGAGAGAGAGAGAGAGAGAGAGAGAGAGAGAGAGAGAGAGAGAGAGAGAAGAGAGAGAGAGAGAAGAGAGAGAGAGAGAGAGAGAGAGAGAGAGAGAGAGAGAGAGAGAGAGAGAGAGAGACACAGAGGCAGAGACAAAACAGACAGACAGGTAGAGAGACAAACAGAGACAAACAGACAGACAGGTAGAGAGACAAACAGAGACAAACAGACAGACCGACCCATGGAAAAGCAGTCAGACAGATACACAGCGAGGCAGTGAATTGGACAGACAGATGGACAAAGGAATCGACAGACAGACAGACAGACAGACATGAAGACAACAGGATCAACAGGAAGAAGAAACACAACATTATTAAGACTTGATGAAGGGAACCAGATGATTTATCAATCATTATGATCGATCGTTTTGTATTTCGTTGTGCTATTATATTACTGTCAAGCTGTTATTGAACTACTACTGTTGTGCTGTCAATCAACCCCCTGCTCTGAGATTAAGCCCCGCCCCCTTACCTTTAATTCCCGGGTATCCTTGACCACCGGGTCCTCCGTCCCGTGCCGACAGTCCCGGTAAACCCTTTCCTCCGGGCTGACCTGGGGTGCCGGGACGCCCAGGGAGACCCGGGAAACCGACCAGACCCGGGTACCCGGGCTCTCCTGCCAGACACACACAGACACACACACACACACATGCAGACACACACACACACACACACACACATGCAGACACACACACACGCAGACACACAGACACACACACACACACACACACACACACACACACACACATACACGTGTTCAGTGTTTTGGTTTTATTTGATGGTAGTTCTAAAATACAATTTAGGCCTAGCTCTTATGTATTAGTCTAAACTTTTCAAACCGTACACTGTATATACAGTATATTAAGCCTGGCACTAGTCCCTAAACTTAAGCTGAATGTTTAAAACATTTAGGCTTAGTTTACGCATGAGTCTAAAGTTTTCAACATCGTTATATCTGCACATACTGTTTATTAACCCTTGACCTATGAACCCTTGACCTAATGCCTAAGCTTGGTCATTCCTACGGAACCATAACCGGGGACGTGTGGACCGGGCCTTCCTACCCTTCCTCCCGGGGATCCCAGGGGTGCCATCTCTGGTTCCTGGTCCCGGGGGTCCAGGGGGGCCTCGGTTGCCGGGGCCCCCGTTGTAACCGGGCTCGCCTGGGGTCCCCTTCATGCCGGCCGGACCTCTGGGACCTGGGTCTCCTCTGTTGCCCTTCCTACCCGGGAAGCCTTGGGAGGGGAAGGGGGGGGGGGAATGGAGGAAGGGGGTGGCGCATGGATGGATATAGGGATGGGCATTGTGATTGATGGATGGACGGAGGTGAAGGGCAGAGAGAGGGTAATAAATGTCAATTTTAATAAAAAAAAACATACTTGTCAATGATGTTAATGTCTTACAGGATTAAACAGTTCCACAGCTACAAACTACCAAGCATCAAGCATCGATTGATGCACATTGATGCAAACTACAAGGAGAAAATTGATCTTACCTTCAACATAAAACTTTATGCATTTCAGTAGCAAACACAGAATTTGACCCCGGCCCCCAAAAAAAAACCCAGGGTTATGCAGAAGGAGTCTATGAAGCAAATTCGCACACAGCTTTCGATGCACCACAATGTCAATAAGAGAAAGTCCTATTCCATTGTTTCATCGACAGGGGTTAAGATGAAATTGCACTGGTCTGGTTTTGGTGAGGTGAACAAATACACTAACATTGTATATATCGTATTTTGCATATACTAACACACTACATGGTATGTGGGGCAAGAACGTTGAAAAACGCTCCAAAAATAGCCGTTGAATAAAACCAATCAATCACTCAACGAACGAACCATAATTATCCAAATGTACATTTTTCGAGGCGTGGATTTTAACGTACAGCTAAAGTGCAATTCCAGAACACATGATCTTGCTGTTTTAGTTGTCTCTAGCAGGTAGCGCAAAAGACTGACATTTTCAACACATATTTGCTTTTTAAGTGTCTAACTTTCACTTGTATTATTTGGTGATCACCCAGTAGCAGTAAACATACAACATATTCCTGTAGTTTGAAGCCAGGTGTATGTGTTGAAAATACTACAACCTTTTTTGGTTTTAATCGCCAAAAATATCGACATTGATCTCGATAAGTCGTTTTCAGAATGGATACGCTGAAACCGACTCTTCTTTTAAGTATAAATATGCCGCAAGATTGGGTGAATCTGCGTAAACCTCTGTATCCGTATTTATTCCGATTCTGTTCGTCAAAGTATTGATTTTTTCGAAGAAACAAACGACTTGTCGAGATCGCCGATGTCTGCGCGGAAGCTTCCGGCGAGCCGATACGACTCATCGACGTTTGGCGCGATGTTAGCGTGGCGTCACGCAAGCCTACGAGTTACGGCGGCGAGACACACAACGTTACACACACACACACACACACACACACACACCTAACGAGGGTTAGCTCGATGCTATGCGACACGCACACACACACACACACGCACACACGCACACACGCACACACACACACACACACACACACACACACACACAAGCGTAAAGGTGAATAGTTTAGACCAAACAGGAAAAAAGTGCTTTTTCCCTTTCCTTTGGTCTTCTCCTTCTCAACATGGGATTGAGAAGTGCATTGTTGGGAGTTATTTCATCAGTTTTTCAAAGCTATGCTATTGGTCATTTTCGTAATATTCTTCTTAAAACAAGTGAATATTCAACATTCGAACATTCGAAGTTGGATGGGCTGAAATCGTCAAAGCGCCGACATCATTGTGACTGAATGATTTAAGTCACGGACAAAACGACACGATTTAATCGTTAATACATTTGTTCTCACTTGCTTTAAGAAAAACCTGGTGAGTTAAATGGGGGCGAGGAGGGAGAGGAGGGAGACACACTTAACAGACAGATTACAACGAGAAGAGATTACAAGGAGTTAATGGTCCTTGGTAAGGACCAATGGGAGGGGGGGGTGGAGGAGGTGAAGGGGAGGGGGATGGGATGTTGGGGGGGTGGAGGAGGAGGAGGAGGAAGAGGAGGAGGAGGAACAGAGGGAGTGGCGAGCTGGTCTCACCTGGACAGCCTACACCGAGCATTCCAACGCCATCAAGGGAACAAAAAAAAAAAGGCAAGGATGCGAGGAGACAAGGAAAAAGTGGTCGTGGGGGGGGGGGTGAAGGAGACGAGGGAGGGAAGGAACGAGGGAATGAGGACAGAGGAAGGGATGGAGGAGAGAGGGGAGGGTATGGAAAGGAGAAAGGAGAGAAAGGAGGTAGGGAAAGAGGAGAGGATGCATTTTTTGGTGGTGATGGAGAACAATCAATTCAATATATAAAAGTGACAAACAAAGATGTTGACGTGTTTTGGTCAACGTCAACCGAACAAAACATTTGGGGAGAGAGAGAAAGGGGCACACCGACACACAAAGAGGAAGTAACAGTAAGTAACTGAAACTCAATCATAGACACGCACAATAACTTGAATCCATATGTGAGGGGGAAAGGGTGGAGGAGTCATAAACGGGCAAAATACTTAAATGAGTATTTTAAATTTCCGTAGTACTCTCGTCTCTGATATACACACACACATACACACACACACACACACACACACACACACACACACACACACGAGTGACCCAACGGGCAGAGCAGATTTAAATTAGGTGGTTGTGACATCACAAAGTCGAGATTGTGGTAAAAAAACCAAACCGAAATAACAGAAAACAAACAAATGAACTCACCCACACAAACAAACAAACAGACAGAGATTCACATTCAAACCAGAAGTCAATAGGGGATCGGATCGCGACAGTTCAGAGCCACCCGTCTCCGAGGCGGTAACCTCCAAGTGTTCCAGAATGATCCAAACAGGACCCAGTGTTCTCGAGGTTTTGAGAGAACGCTCCGAACAATAGTCCCACTCATCTGCTGCGACAGTCGGAGCAATCAATTTCTCGGAATAACGTTTCTAAACGGGGTTATCGCACACAAGACCCTGAGGGTTCTAGAGGTTTTGTGACACAACGTTCCGAACAATACTCCCGCTCACCTTGAGCTCCGTCGAGGCCCTTGAGGCCTGGAGCGCCGCGCTGTCCCGTCAGGCCTCCGGGGACGCTGCTAGGAATGCCGGGAAGACCGGGAATACCGTAGTAACCGTCCACGCCTCGCTCACCCTTCAACCCAGGAACGCCAGAACGACCATCGAAACCTGAGGAGGAGGACACCAGGAGAGAGAGAGGGGGGTTCACACTGGTACTGTACCATCAAACCCATGGTTAGACCGTATTAGTAACTGTATATTATAACAACTATGATATATAACCTACCGGGAGATCCAGGTCCACCGGGGGTCCCTGGCTGGCCCTTGTCTCCGGAGGCCCCTGGGAGTCCGTTGAGTCCAGGGGATCCGGGCCGGGTGCCCAGGACCTCGCCAGGCTGGCCCTTGCCGCCGGGGAGACCGGGGATCCCGTCCTTTCCTCTGGCCCCATCGTACCCGTGACCCGGGAGTCCCGGCGTACCAGGGTCGCCCCTGGGCCCGGGGAAGCCTGGAGGTGGGGGTGAGGAGGGAGGGTGAGAGGGTGAGGATGAGAGGGTGAGAGGGTGAGAGGAGGGTGAGAGGGTAAGAGGATAATAGGGTGAGAGGGTGAGAGGGTAATAGGGTGAGAGGAGGGTGAGGGGGGTCGGGAGAACATATTCTTACATGTATTATATATTATATATATTTATAGAGTCTACATTTCTATACAGCATATATCAGACACATCTCCGAACCCACATGTCCTGTCTTGGATTAAAAAAAAATTGCTGATTATATCAATTATGAAAAGAATTCATGAATAGCAAAATTGGTGTCAATGAAGTCAGGACCAGGGACAGTTCCCGTCGTTTGAATTGAATCAGACCCTTGAAGCCTCGACCAATGAAACGAGAGGACACCAGAGCTAGTGCCAGTGCCTGAGTCGACTGCAGTCATGGTGAATGCAGGGCAGTTTGGAGACCCACCTTGCGGTCCTGGTCGTCCTCCGAAGCCGGAGTCTCCTCTCTCTCCCTTGCCCCCGTCGAAGCCCGGGCGCCCGGAACCGCCGGGGAACCCAGCCTGGCCTTTAGGACCTGTGGGACGGCAAAGTGGAACGCTCCTGAACAACTTCCGAGGTCTTGGAACCGTTCTCCGGAACTCTCAAGGACGTTTATTATAATCCTGACCATGTTCTCACAGACAAATTCCGTCATGCTTTTATCCCAAGTGTCTAACAGAGAGGTCAGGTGCAAGGCCTTGAGGAGCAGGGTAGGTGGTTAGGGGGTCCAGAACCAGGATGGTTCTTGGGGACAGTGGGGGATCGAAAACCAGAAGCCGTCGGTTAGGGGGGGGGTCTTACCTGGTCGCCCGGGTGATCCTGGGTAACCGGGGGTCCCGTCCTCTCCGGGGATATGACAGGGCAGCGTTTGTCCTGGTAGCAGTCACATTCAGGTTAGCCGCGAAACACACACACATAACATTGGTGACAATTGCAGCAAAACCTCCCTCGACTCGATGCGGAAAGAATATTCTTGAGGAGGTCATTCTTGAGGAGGTCACAGCAAAACAAGGTTATAGTTAAGTTACCAGCTATACTAATGTACTTCTTCATACAAAACAATGCATACCTTTTAACCACACATTCATCTTGTTCATGTAAACAGTTTGACGTCAGCATCTTTTGAAAAGAGATACTGAAAGTCATACTGAAGTTTATCATCACGTTTTTAAGGGTTAGCTCTACTTCAGTTATGAGAATGAGTTGCTTGAGTTGTTGTCGGTTGAATGTAGTTAGTACTGAGTTTATCAGTTCCCGGTGGGTACCAAAGCACAATGTTATGAATAGAATATTAAAATATTGCAGGTAGAGCGATGTGGCCGTGGTGATTGGCTGGATTATTTTAGTAAGCCCCTCCCCCCGGGAATCATTGGTTAAAGCAATTGAAGCGGCGCTTTGGCATTAAAAAACCAAACATGCGGCAGGTTTTAGCAGCTCTGATTGGAGGAGGAAGAAGGCCAACCGATCTGTCCCAACAACTTCGGGAAATCTCTACGTTGCTACGACAACACATCAACTCTCAATCGTCAGGTGACTCCGTCCAAAATGGAATCCCTGGGGTGCAGGGGATCTGGAAGGCAGCAGGGGTCCAGACTCTTCCATTGGTCATCATTAATAAATGACTGATAGCGATCACGAGACTACATTTCCCATCATCCTTTGTGTGTCCAGGACGTGCCTACAGCTTTTTATATGTTCACAGTCTTAAAGACACAGTCCACAATTGTATCGGGCCAATCTACATTCTTTTAAAGCTTAAATATGAGTCAAAAAGTCTATTTTTTCTGATGAATCTTTTTCTATATATCTAAAACGTTTGCCAGTTCAGTTGTTTTGTTCTGGCGTGAATAAAAAAATTGACGATCCAATTAGCGACATTGGTTGGGTTGGTTAACGAGTAGCCAATCAGCGCCATGGGGGGGGGCGGGACTAACGATGAGCCAATCATGCCAACGCTGGACCTCGTCGCTCTGTGTGAACGCGGGGCTTCCGGAAGAGTCACTTGGGGGCGGCTCATTTTGTTGCCGGCGTTCAAGTGACTCTGGGTGGCGGTCGACAACAACACATTTCTTTGCGGTTACCCACCCGTTCCCTCTCTGAACGAGCCGTCAGTAACAGCTGCACAGCCGTTTTCTCCTGGACAGGTAGACATGCACAGGTGGGTCAATCGAGAGAGAGCGAGGAAGAGAGAGAGAGAGAGAGAGAGAGCAAGGAAGAGAGACAGAGAGAGAGAGAGAGAGAGAGAGAGAGAGAGAGAGAGAGAGAGAGAGAGAGAGAGGGAGGCAGCAAACAGGCCATTAAGCGTCAATAGGCCAAACAAGCATTAAAAGTCAATCAGTTAACAGTTGTCAGCAAATCAGCATTGAGATTAACTCACTACATACGCTCATTCAGTTAAGGCAAAAGCTGCTTTATTACAGAAGTGCTTGTCCTGGTTATCCCCGTCAACGGGAAGACGAGGAGAGAGAGAGAGAGAGAGAGAGAGAGGCTGACCCTCTGCTTAATAGTAATTGATGTATTATTAGAATTATTATCCTTATATATTCATCCAATCCAAAAGTTGACCGCCGCGTACACAAAGAGTGCACAAAGAAATTCCAACACTAGGTGCCGTTAGCCGTGAGCATAAAGCGGTGACTCTTTATAATGGACGGCGCTAAACACACCGGTCACCGCGGCCCCTCTCTCCTCGCTCTCTCCAAGTTTCCGTGAAGGACAAATAGCCGTCTTATTAAAGGTAAAATGGTATATTAGGCATATTAGCATCGATGCTACGATAGCACACATTCATACGGACTGGTTTTGTGTTTTTCAGTCTCAAGGGAAGCTAGGCTAACACGATCAGCGCTGTACAGAAATTATAGTCGGACAGAAATTACAATTTTGAAATTTTCCTTTTTTATTTTCACCACTTCCCACAAATTCCCTCCCAAAATAAAAGTACTCTGCTTGCTGTTCCCTGAGACTGAAGAGGCACAAATCCTGTTTCAAAATTATAGCCTTACAAGACTCAGCATCAATCAACCAATTAACCAATCAATCAATTAGGCAGCTTGTGGATTATGAGCTGTAAAAGACAGCGTTTAAGCACATTAATGGAAACCATTAATCTTGTAGTTAAAATATGCGGCTGCGCGGCAGGAACAGGAAGTGAGCAGTGCTGTTTCCTGTCACATGGTGTCTTGCAGAGGAAGGCTTTGCGGCGCGCTGGTGATGTGACGTCAATGGTTTAGGGTGTTAGGATCGCTATGGATGCTAGGTTGCTACGGCAACTAGGTGGGAGGAGATGATGGAGGGTAGTACACCTGTGTGTGTGTGTGTGTGTGTGTCTTTACGTTTCTTTTCCGCTACACCTGTGGAACACACACACACACACACACACACACACACACACACACACACACACACACACACACACACACGGGCACACCCACACACACACGCACACACACGCTCCCTCCTCTCTCTCTCTCTTACCTGGCGGTCCAGGTTGGCCTGGTTGTCCCGGTAACCCAGAGTAACCGGGCTCTCCAGGGGACCCTCGCAGGCCGGGTATGCCCCCGTATGCGGGGGCAACGTCTCCGGGGCGACCCGATTGACCCTTCGGCCCGGGGAACCCTGGGAAGCCCTTCTCACCGCGGGTACCGATGCCACCGTCGCCCTGGCAACGGGAAGGAGGCGGGGGATGGGAGGAGGGGCGAGTTAATGTTTATCTGCAGGTGCGTGTGAGTGTTTGGAAATGCGTGTGTATGTTGTGCGTGCATGTGTGTTGTGTGTGTGTTTGTGTGTTGTGTGTGGGTGTGTGTGTGTGTGAGTGAGGTCTCACTGGTAGGCCCGGTGAGCCAGGGAAGCCTGGCTGTCCGTCTCTCCCGGACTGACCCATCTCCCCGGGGGGCCCTCGGGGGCCGGGGGACCCCAGGTCCCCCTTGACCCCCAGACCCAGGGTGGGGTAGAATGATGTTCCCTTCTCTCCCTTGCGCCCAAAGAAACCTCCCTCCCCTCTCCGGCCCTGCACAGCACAACAAGAGTGTCAGAGGTTATATATTCAAAACAGATGTGGACCAAGCAGCTAGCCAGCTATGCTAGTCCCCATTTGTGCTGATAACCTGATGGTCACGTATAATGTTTCAAAATGCTTGTTCAAGTAGGATGTTGAAGACAGAGAGAGACAGCGATAGAGACCTAGACAGAGACAGACAGACAGACAGACAGAGACAGACAGAGAGAGAGAAAGACAGAGACAGACAGAGAGACAGAGACAGAGAGCCTAGAATCTAGTCTCTCTGTCTGTCTCTGTCTGTCTGTCCAGGCCCTAGACAGACAGACAGAGACAGACAGAGAGACAGAGAGACAGAGAAAGAGACAGAGACAGAGCAGGTCTGTCCTCACCGGGGGTCCTGTGGTCCCTGCGTATCCTGGGGAACCAGAGTCTCCCTGCTCCCCCTTGCGTCCGTAGCCACCGGCGAGGCCGTCGGGTCCGGGGGGGCCTCGTAGCCCCGGGTACCCGGGGGAGCCCCCACCCTGACACCCACAGTCTCCATCCTCTCCTGGGGGAGGAGGGGGGGAGGGAGGGGATATGAGAGAGGGATGAGAGAGGGGTGTGTGTGTGTGTGTGTGTGTGTGTGTGTGTGTGTGTGTGTGTGTGTGTGTGTGTGTGTGTGTGTGTGTGTGTGTCTCTCTGTGTGTACCTTTTTGTCCTCTGTAGCCGGTACCACCAGGGGGTCCTCTCACCCCGGGCTGTCCAGGGGTCCCAGGAACACTCACCGGGAAACCAGAGTAAGGAGCTGTAACACACACACACACACACACACACACACACACACACACACACACACACACACACACACACACACACACACACACACACAATGTCAATCTTGAATGGTACATGGATGTAATATGTTTTTCGATCCTGTTTACCATTTTAAAGTTTGAGGAAAAAGGAAAATAATTATTGATAGATAGATATCGAGAGTAGATGGACCTTTGAGTGATGAGTGATTGAGTGATGGATAGATGAATGGATGGATCATTCATTAAAATATTGACAAAGTTTTGTTGCCAGTCCAACTTTGTGAACCAACAGTGACCCCTAGTGGCGAGATGGGAGAACAGCAGCTTGGAGTGGCTGAACCGACCCATGCAAGTTCATTCATGAAGTCAATTCATTCAAAATTTCAAGAATTTCCTTCGGGATTAATAAAGTTCTGGAATACTTACATACTCCTATCCAGCCAGCATGCTGCATTGGCTCCTGTGTTGTGTGTATGCTGCTGCTGCGTGTGTGTGTATGTGTGTGTGTGTGTGTGTGTGTGTGTGTGTGTGTGTGTGTGTGTGTGTGTGTGTGTTGGGGGGCGGGGGTGGGGTGGGGGCGGGGGAGTCGGGGGTCCTACCTGAGGGTCCGGGCGCTCCGGCGGCCCCCGCCGGCCCCGGGCGTCCGGGAGACCCGGGCCGGCCCTCGGGTCTGTAGAGCTGTCTCCCAGGGTTACCCTTCTCTCCCACGGGCCCGGGGGTCCCGGGGAAGCCCGGCAACCCCCCACGTCCTGTGAGTGATTGATTGATTGATTGAAAGCGTGAGTGGGTGGGTGGGTGGACAATGGGTTATTGATCAATTGACTGAGTGAATTCATGGGGTTCATTTGGAGGATGAATGGAACAATATATACATAGATTCATCTGTCCATATGTGTGTGTGTGTGTGTGTGTGTGTGTGCGAGTGTGTGTGTGAGTATGCAGGTGTGTATATGTGTGTGTGTGTGTTTGTGAGTAAGTGTGTGTGCTTGTGTGTGTATATCTGTGTGTGTGGCTGTGCGTATATGTGTGTGTGTTAGGGACCTGTTCCGATGGTGGTTCCTGGTATTCCTTGGGTTCCGGGGTAACCGCTGGGCCCTTGGTCGCCGGGGCCGCCGGGGTATCCGTTGATACCATGGTCACCTGGTGGCCCTGCAGCCAATCAGAGGAGAGCAGGAAGTGAGAAACAGGAAATACAACACAATACAGGAAAAGCAGGTAGCAGGCGTGTGTGTGTATGTATGTGTGTGTGTATTTGCGACACACACACACACACCTTGAGTTAAAGTCCCTGCGTCGGTGGTGTAGGTCGGTGGTCCGGGGGATCCTGTGTCTCCCTGGTCGCCCTGAAAACGGAAAACCACAAAGACAGTCACCATCCCCATAGCAACAAACACACCAACATCATCAACAAAAAGGCACTCGACACCTTCCAGTGTGTTTTAAAATGGTTTCATTCAGAAGCAATACCTCCACAAAACAACTAAGTCAAAAGGACCTGACAACAAAATACCTCCATGACACATCACTGACATCTGGTGGTGAGAGTGACGTACTGCAGGCGGTCCGAGACTCTACGACTCACCTTGGACCCCGAGTATCCTGGTTGCCCTGGGAAACCGTTGTTTCCTCTGTATCCCTGTGTGGAAAACATCATGAATCAATTCACTGTTTGATTGATCTACTTAAATCACCAGAGACTTGACCACATTATAACGTTATATATATATACAGTACATTTAGACGAGGTGGCTCCTTATGAACAGCACACAGTCATATTAAATGTAAATATAACACGATGAATGGAGTGGATATAAGACACAATCATATACTAATAAAGTCACAATAGAATAAGAAAGAATCTAAAGAATTGATGTATTTGTATTTGTATTCATTTCTCCAATTAACTCTTGATTCCTGATACATTTTTACATCGTTAATGTGTAGTTTTATGCAGTTAATTTCTAGTAGGACGTCGTTGATTTGTAGTTGCACATAGTTCATCTGTAGTTTTACCTATGAATGTGTACTTTTACATCGTTCATGTGTAGTTTGACATAATTCATTTGTAGTTTTACAAATTCATTTGTAGTTTTAGCTTGTTGACTTGCAGTGTTGTACAGTAATGTACTGTATTCTCAAAAGTTTACCTGCTGTCCGACAACACCTGGTGGCCCGTTAAACCCTGGCGGTCCCTAGTGGGCAAACACAATGGGAAATGACACGTTTAGCTTTCATCGTAAGCGGGACAAGTCAGAAAGGCACTGAGAGTGAGGGGAGTGAGGGAGTGATGATGTGATCCATCACGACCAAAACCTCACGCCATAAGAACAGCTTCATCCCCACGGCAACCGGCCTCATCAACAAGACCCGGGACTCCCACTGATCCCCAACGATTCCCACCGATTCCCACCCCCTATGGACACTGTACTACACGTTATATGAAAGTTTTACCCCACTGACTCCTCCCACCCCCCATGGACACTACTGTGACACTACTGCGCACAACTTTTCTTTAAATTCCAGCTTTTTATTGCTTATTTTTAATCTATATTTGTAGAATTTCTATGTTTTTACTCTCTGTTTAAAATTCACAGAGAGGTTTTTCTTACTCGTCCGCCGGGGTATCCAGGAATCCCCTTCTCTCCCACCTCCCCGGGGTAGCCGAACGGACCCTGGGGACGAGAAACCACGTCGGTGAGACGCAGAAACAGGAACAGGAACACAAACACTGAAGCAGCAGAGGTCTCAGTCGCTAACACGAGGCTAACACCACCGCCACGCCACCAGCCTCATGGCTACACATCAGCGCAGGACTTTTACTTTGCAAACCAGAACACAGAACACGATCTTAAATGTAAAAAAAAAAAAGACGAGATGTTAAGACACACTTACAGGTGCTCCTGGTCTCCCGTTGTAACCGCGGATACCTTTATAACCTATATCGCCCTGAGAGAGAGACAGAGAGAGAGAGAGAGAGAGAAATTACAATTTGATCGATGCTGTTCATTGCATTGCATTGCATATTTTGACTGAGCACATGAAATTATGTAGGAACAAGTGTGTGTGTGTGTGTGTGTGTGTGTGTGTGTGTGTGTGTGTGTGTGTGGTGTGCGTAGAGGGGTGAGGTCATTCGCCATTCTCCTGCCCTGCTCTGTGCCCCAAGAAGCCCCTTCTCCTCCCCACCAGGTCACCTGAGCTCCTTTGTAGATGGTGAGGATCCCTCCGCCCATCAGAGAGCCGTCACCGGGGGTCCCGCTAGGCCCAGGCAGACCCACGTCTCCCTGGAAACCACAACACACATCGGTCATCGGCCAATCAGGAGAGGGCACAGGGACGGGGGACGGAGGGCGGGGGGGGACCAGGAAGTGGAACAACAATACAAAAGAATAAAGAAGAGAGAAAATGACGAAAAGATAAAATATATACGAAAAAATCTGTCAGCAATGCACAGAGATTGAACAATAAATATAGAGTGAGTGTGTGTGTGTGTGTGTGTGTGTGTGTGTGTGTGTGTGCATGTGTGTGTATGTGTGTGTGTGTGCACACACGTGTGTGTTACCTTGTGACCTCTCTCTCCTTGTAAACCAATGCTGCCACTTCCCTGCAACACAACAGACATTTTGCAACAACAATTAAACTACTTACTAACCCTACTGCTACCACTGTTACTCCGGCGAATACTCAACGACTATTTTAAACTTGAAATATATTATCATTACAATAAATAATAACAATAGGGTTAGAGATACTAATAATATAATTACTACTGTATATCTTTGGAGGTGAGAGAGCAGCTTAATGTTAATGATGACAATAAAACAGGTCTGGGCAACAGCACCATCTGGTGGCCAGTAGGTGGAACAGCAACTAAAGTGGTAAACTGGGGCTCCCTGTCTCATTCCAGTCCAGTTTAAAACCTTGCAGCGCCACCCAGTGTCTTCTCCAGGTACACGTTGCTTTTTTCCTGTCCTTTCTGCTGTGCTATGCTATGCTATCCTACTATCAGACACTATGCGAAGCTAAGTTGCGGTGTAGGATTCATCAGAACGACGCTAAGCTACGACGTGCTCCGACCGGGACCGAGTGCTCCTGACCCGGGGCAGTACTCACCATGGGGCCGGGGAGTCCGGGAAGACCTGGGGGGCCCTGGACCGAGAGAAAACACAAGAACCTGAAGTCAGAACCGACAGAACCCAAAGATACGAAACCTACAGAGCCTACAGAACCCTGTAGAACCCCGTAGAACCCTGTAGAACCAGAACCAGAGGACTAGCTACGTACCGGGTATCCGTCAGGACCTCTCGGACCGACGAACCCCATCGGACCGTCGGGACCACTCGGACCCTGGCGGGGAAAAAAAACACAGCGTCGCCATGGTTACGACCGACAACATGAACATCACAGAATCGTCGTCTTCTGACGCTTAGATAAAGCCTCTTATGGAAGGAAAAGTGTCACATATATTAACGCCCGAAATACAAAATATCGTATCAAATATCTTACAGGTTGACCGTCCAGTCCTGGCAAGCCGGGGAGATACTGCAGAAAAACAACAAACAAGCACAATCAGACAATAATACCAACAACAACATCAAATCCCGGGAAACCGAAAAAGTGTGTTAATTAAATAAAAAATGGACGTCTTACCACCCCGCCATCGTTGATAAAGATAGGCTCTCCCTTCGGACCCTTCGGACCATATGGGCCCTGAGAGAGAGACATAGAGAGACAGAGACAGAGAGAGAGAGAGAGAGAGAGAGAGCAATATTAAGGAATGCCCTTATTCATGCCAACAAAGCCCTTACATTTAAAATGTAATTGCAATTGAAAGAGACACCATGTCACATGACATTATTCATGATTACTTCAATATTACAATGAAGAGTTGATTTGGTTCATTTTTGAACGAGTAACTATTTGTATACTCTTTTATTTTGTAAAGACAAGCCCGTATGTGTGCTTTTATTTTGTTACCGGGCGTCCAGGTCCTCCCGGAGAGCCCGGTTGTCCGGTTCCGTAGCCAGCTTCACCGGTTTCCCCTCTGGTCCCATTACATCCGTCAGCACCGGGTAGGCCCCGCCCCCCATCAAGACCAGGATGACCCTGCACCGGGAGAGAGAGAGAGAGAGAGAGAGAGAGAGAGAGAGTGGAGATGGAGATGGATAGAGAGATGGAGAGAAAGAGAGAGCAAGAGAGGTGGAGAGAGAGAGACAGGTGGAGAAAGATAGAGAGAGATGCGTAGGGAGAGAGATGGAAAGAAAAAGAAAGATGAAGAGATATACAGTATATAGAGAGAAAAAAGAGATAGAAGGTGAGCAGTGTTTGATTGATTGGAACATTTCCACAGGTACAGTATCTATGTTTACATGCTGTGTGTGTGTGTGTGTGTGTGTGTGTGTGTGTGTGTGTGTGTGTGTGTGTGTGTATCTAATAATAATACTTACAGGTACGCCATCATTACCAGGAAACCCTGGCACGCCCATTGGACCCTACAGAACACACTTCTGCGATCAATAACATGTTAACTAACACGTTAAAGTGTTAACGAAAACTAACACGTCAACTAGAATTTGAGCAGATTCCTCCTGCATATCCTAAGGCACTCACTCTAACATTCACTCACTCATTCACTCACATCCACCTCATCGGGGGAATCGAACCGGCGGCCTCCTACCTTGTCTCCCTTGGGTCCAGAGGGGCCCGTCACTCCCAGATGTCCCTTCTCTCCCTTGGGCCCCGAGGTTCCCGCCCCCCCGGCGTAGCCCTCCTGTCCGCTCGGGCCCGACGGACCCAGCAGTCCGGGGCGACCCTGAGAGAGGAGGAGGAGGAGGAGGAGACGACAGGGACCACAGGTCAGAGGTCACACGACGAGAGACGTTGACGCTAATCTCATCTAATCTAATATGCATAAACTAAAGTCAAAAGTAATAATCTACGGTAATCTAATCTGTGGAACTCGTACCGCGCCAACCAAGAGTTCCTAACAGAAAGATCGTTCTCTGAATTGAATTGATTGACTATAATCTATGTATAATCGAATCTAATTCTAATCTAATGATAATCTCATGATAATCTAATCCAATTATGATCTAATCCAGCATGATATACGACGGTACAGGTGGGATACTCTACTTGGGACAGACGCATACGCACACACATACACACACACACACACACACACACACACACACACACACACACACACACACACACACACACACGTACACACAGAGAAAACCATTGAATCGTGTATCTTGTGTAATGTTATGTATTTGTTACGACAGAAACTAGTCGAGACAAAACAGTTATTTGCTTCTGAGGGTTAGATTCACACACACACACACACACACACACACACACACACACACACACACACACACACACACACACACGACACACAGAGAGGGGTGGGTTAAGGTGTGTGTGGTGTGTCGTGTGTGTGTGTGTGTGTGTGTGTGCGTGGGTGTGTTGTATTGTGTTGCATCCACGGTGGTCTGTTCCGACAATGTTTATGTTGAGAAGAACCAGCTAGAACCAGATCGTATGCAGAGCGTGCATACACACACACACACACACACGCGCACACACGCACGCACACACAGACGCACACACACACACACACACACACACACACACACACACACACACACACACACACACACACACACACACACATTCACACACACTGCAAACCCTACAGTTTAAAATAACCTGTCATTAGCATTTTTTAAAGAAAGGGCAGAGATTAGGGGGAGAGGGGTGAGGGGAGGAGGAAAGGAAGGAGGGAGGAGAGGAGAGGAGAGGAGAGGGAAGAGAGGGAGGATCAGGAGGGAGGGAGGAGAGGGAGGAGAGGGAGGAGAGGGAAGAGAGGGAGGAGATGCTGCAGATGTCTGAAAGGTCAGAAAGGTCAACAAGGAGTCACAACATCTGATTTGTGCGCCAAGCTACTTTGCACACCGCTATGACCGTAGGTGTGGGGGGGGGGGGGGTTAGCGGATTCACTCAATTGGCGAGCAATTAAGAGCCAGGGAGACGGCCAGCCTTCTAATCCATCAATTTCATTTCTAATCCATGCGTGCTACAGATTATGTTTCATTGTTTATACTAATACTAGTTCTATAGATTGTGTTTTATAGTTTATACCCGATACAGTTCCATAGTCTATCGTTTTGCACGCCCCAGACGTGTGAAGCAGTGTCTGGCCCGGCTCTGAGCACCTGGCCTGGGGGGGGGGGGGGGGGGTGCTAGCAGGCTAATGACAGGGCTACGCTATGCTACAGGCCCGGCTAGCTAGCTCTCACTGGCTGGGAGAGAGAGAGAGCGAGAGAGAGAGGAGAGAGAGAGAGAGAGAAGAGAGAGAGAGAGAGAGAGAGAGAGAGAGAGAGAGAGAGAGAGAGAGCGCAGGGCCTAACACCTGGTTTCAGCCGGGGAAAAATATGCCGGCTCTCACCGTCGGGCACTTTCTCCCACAACTCCCTCTCCCTTTCCTCTCGTCCTCCCCTCCACCCTCCCCTCTCTCTCTCTCTGTGTCTCTGTGTCTCTCTCTCTCTCTCTCTCTCGGTTTCTCTCTCTCTCAGACTAAATTTGCTTCTTAATGACTCTTATTTTGAAAAAACCTCTTTCCTCCACTCTCCTGTCCTGTGCTATGTTACGCTAATGTCACATAATGTCACAAAAATAATGAATGACATTTAAAAAAGTGCCCTTCTCTGACTCAAGGAATCGTCCCAGGCGTTATCAAAACTGTTCAAGGTCAGGTCTTAGGGGTCACGTGAGGTCATAGTCTCCAAACTATGGTGCATGCACGGGGGTCCCCTTCATCTCTGAGTTCCTCTTCATCCTGCTTTCTACCACCAGAGAGGTGACACACACACACACACACACACACACACACACACACACACACACACACACACACACACACACACACACACACACGAGGAAAGGAGTCAAGGATGAAAGGAGCCCTGTAAGGCGTGGCAGTCCAGTCCAGCCACACCTGGAATTACCTGGCTGGCAGGGTGTTTAGCATCGCTGGCTAATTGCACCGCCGCGTCACTCCACAAACACGTCACCGACGCCCACAACGGCAACGAGACAACAATCTGGTGGCCGTAGATCAGGAGGGAGGAGAGCTTTCACTGGCCGTTCCTGAACACAGGAGCTAGGAGCCTCCTGAACCCTCCTGCTCTTCTGGGTTTCCTACTCCAGGCTTCTGCCCCTCGGTGGCCTAGAGTGTCTCCTAGTCCCTTACAGGACAGAGCGTCTCCTAGTCCTTTACAGAGCCCGGGGATTGAACCGGCAACCTTCCTTCGGTTTCCAGACAACCGCTCTACCTCGTGAGCTGAACATGCGTTTGAGCATCGATGGAGCTTTTGGCTTTTGGTGGCGAGGATTGGGGGGAGGGGGGGGCGGGGTCATGGAGGTTACCACGGATGTATACATGCAGTGAACATCTAACACAGTAAAGAGAGCGAGAGAGAGAGGATGAGAGTGAGGAAGGGAGACAAGATGTGTGATAGAGAGAGGGATGGAGGGGACAGTGGGGGAGGAGAGAAGATTGCGACGCGATAGAGTTGGTGGGAATTCGTAGAGAAAATCTGTAAAAGGAGAAATCTGTTGTGTAGAATCAGCATCTGTACATCTTAAGACCTGCCAGAGACAGAGAGACACACTGAGTGAAAGATACAGAACAAATACAGACAGACAGAGAGAGAGAGAGACAGAGAGAGACACTGAGCCAGGGATGCAGAACAGATACAGAGAGAGACAGACAGAGAGACTGAGAGAGAGAGAGAGAGACAGAGAGAGAGAGCGACAGAATACAGAGAGGGGTGGGTGTAGTCTAAATCCTAATAAACCCTAAAATAAGCGAGAGCGAGGAAACCGTGCATAGTGAGGAAGGCCTGGTTGATCCAGCCAGACAGGAGCATCACCGCCAGGCAGACAGGACAGGACACACACACACACACACACACACGCACACACACACACACACGCACACACACACGCGCGCGCACGTTCCCACCCACAGCGGCCACTAGGGGGCAGTGTTCTGCCGAGCCAGGGCCGCTCCGGCGTCTCACCTACCCTGATCCCCGGCGGTGGTTATTTGCCAATAACAAGACTGGCGAGAGGAGAGGAATGGTGTTGGTGTTGGGGGAGTTAGAGGAGTTAGAGGAGGAGGAGGAGGAGGAGGTGGCGGGCAGACGGTTGGAATCCAGACACAGCTGGCTGCCGACGGACAATATCCTCACACCAAGCCAAGCTGTTGTTTTCGCTGTTTATTCCCATGATGCATTGCGTTCTTCGCCACGCCACGCTCACGCTCACGGTACCCCCGACACGCTCATCACCTTTTTTACGTCGCTTAGATCGAATACTGAAGCATTGTATTTTGTATATTATGTTGTATGTTTCGTATTTCACCTTGGTCCGTGAGAAACGACATTTCGTTCCCGTATACCGTGTGTATGTGAATGGATGACAATAAACAAACTTGAACTTGACTACTTCACGTCACCATCAAATAAAAACTTAATATATGTTCGTATTTTGGTTGTCTAATTGTGTCACTCACTGGACAGGGGGGTCAGGAAATGTAGCTACGAAGGCTAAGGATGTACCCACAACTGGTAGGTTGTCAATCTATCTATCTATCTATCTATCTATCTATCTATCATATATCTGCGTGGTGGTGGTGGACACCTCCCACTTGTGATGTCACAAACGGGTTGGATTATGGAAGTCTACCGCGACTCCCTTGCTACCTATGGTGGTAAAATCGTGACCCTTTGAGGGCCAAACAATTGCCCCAAAAAAAAGGGCAGATGAACTTTGGCTTCAATTTGACTTTTTGGCGTTTTGGCGAGACTCCCTCGCCAGAACGCACCCGCCGGCCCCTCCACAGCTCCCATCGGCTTCCAGCCCAGCGGTGCGTTTGCTGGTTCAAATCCCTCCGGGGACAATGGA
>PIJE02001279.1:0-7500 GCA_002895965.2 Coryphaenoides rupestris | reverse complement strand
GCTAATTACGAACCACAAATCACAAACGACTACGAGCTGTCAACAAACTCCACGACGCCGTCTCATTGGACGCTCTCCATCCCTCTTGTAACCATGGTAGCGTTCGAAAATAACAGATAGCATAAATGACAGATAGCACACTGGTACTTTAGAGGTACACCCACACATTATATATATATTATTATTATTATATATATGTTATATATGTGTTATATAAGAGTACTTCAGCAAAAGCGAACGTCTTGAGTGACATACGCTGGGATTTAAGTATGTAACCAAGAACACAGAGACTCCCTCGTCAAAGGACAGAGGTCACAAGGTCATGGGGGTTCTAAGACCCCGTACTGGGAGGCTCAGATGTTGCACGTTTCCATGTGTGTGTGAGTATATGTGTCTCGCTGTGTGTGTGAGACCTTGCATCTGTCAATCATCCTCTCATCCTCACACACCGGGATTATTTTAGTGTGTACGTATTTGTGTGTGTGTGTGTGTGTGTGTGTGTGTATACGTTTGGAAGGACGTGGGTTCGATTCCTGCCATCTCCGTCTCTCACAGCTGACCTTCAGAGATATGTTTTAGCGTCCATTAGATGAACATGTCTAGAAAACCTTCAGACTTAAGGCTTAGTGATGGATGATGTTTATTTATGTCTGGCGAGTGTTTGTGTTTGTGTAGAGATGTGTGTACAGATACAGAGAGAGAGAGAGAGGAAGTGAGAGAGAGAGGAAGGGATGAGAGGGAAGGAGGGAGGAAGGGAGGGAGGAAAGGAGGGAGGCAGGCAGGAAGGGAGGGAGGAGAGGTCACTGAAAAGTGATCCAATGTCCTCGAGTCTCTCCCTTGATCTCCTCTCCTCTCCTCATCAGAGTGACAAGAGGAGAGAGAGCGAGGTAGGTAGAGAGAGAGAGACAGAGAGACAGAGAGAGAGAGAGAGAGAGAGAGAGAGAGAGAGAGAGAGAAGAGAGAGAGAGAGAGAAGCTTAAAGAGGGTGACATGGAGATGTAGAGATGGAGGAAGAGAGACTAGTAGAGAGACCACATGAGTTTAGAGACAATAGAGACAAAAAATAGACGCTAACAATGGCTGTCTTTTACCCCACCACATTGCGCACACACACACACACACACACACACACACACACACACACACCACACACACACACACACACACACACACACACACACACACAAAAAAGCGGGAGAGACTGACAGATCTGTCGAGGACGTGCAGCACATGAACCAGGACCTCCAGAACAATGCGGACACACAGCGTCTGTCATCTGTCATCCAATCAGAAGTCCCCGAGGGCTCGGGGGCTCTCAGCTTTCTATTGGCCGGAGGCGACACGTACCGACACGGCTGTCCTCCAACCAGCACACAGGACGAGGACGAGGAGGAGGAGGAGGAGGAGGAAGGAGGAGGAGGAGGAGGAGGACGAGGAGGAGGAGGAGGAGGAGGTGGGTTTCTAATCCAGGGGTTAGAGGAGAGGAGAGGGGGGGGCCCGTCGCAGGAAAGCGATCCCAGTTCGGAGCCTCGAGGCTGGGGGTGTCACTGTACCCGAAACCTGCCCCCCCCCCCCCCCCACCCCCCCCACCCCCCCACCACCGCACACACTGGAGCTCAAGGCATGAGGCGGCGGTCTCACACCAGGTCACACACCAACGAAGAAGACAATGAAAAGACACAACACGCACACACACACCAGACACACACACACACACACGCACGCGCACACACACGAGAGATGACAATAGGGGGGACCCCCAGGATTACATTACAGCTGCCAACACACAAGCTTCACGTGAACGTGTGTGTGTGTGTGTGTGCAATGCATGTTCTTGCATGCCTATGAGTGTGTGTGTGTGTGTGTGGTGTGTGTGTGTGTGTGTGTGTGCTGGGGAAGACTGTGTTTTTCCATGTGGTGCATTTGTGTGCACTTGGGTTGGGTGCAAGTCTCTGATGTGGGCCTCATATATCCTCTCCGCGCTTAACGCAACTTAAATCTTTCTTACGCTTCTTACAGCGGCAGCAGCAGCAGCAGCACTGACTCACAGCAGCAGCTTTAGCATATAATTACAAAGTCTGCCGTTTAATGGACCCGTAAGGGAAACGCGGACCAGCTAAGACGTGTCTCCCAGCGAGCGAGCTAGCGTTGCTAATGGGAGAAGATACTAGTCCCCGGGATTATTCTGGGATAGAATGGGTGGAACGCAGCACGCTCCGACACGACCCGTTCCTCTCTGGTTAATGCATAAAGGGTATGGAGGACACGGACACACACACACACACACACACACACACACACACCCAACCATGCATACACACATAAGCATATACACACACGCATAAACAGAAAACAACCCGCCCCCCCCCCCCCCCCCCCGCATTCACACACATACACACACACATACACACACACACACACACACCCACGCATACACACACTCACACAAACATCCATACATACATGCATACACACACACACACACACACGCATATACACGCACACACCCACGCATACACACGCACACACACTCAAACATCCATACATGCATACACACACATGCATGCATACACACACACACACACACACACAGAGACCATGCAACGCACGTGCAAATACACACAAACGGAAGACACACAGACAAATACAGACTTATAGACAACACACACACACCCACACACAGACCCACACACACACACACACACACCTGGCAGCAGGATGCTGTCAGCCAGGTATTAGCGCAGCGCTTAGCATCTTTCAGCCGCGGCTAATGCTCCCCAGTTCTGCTTTGTTTCTGCTAGCGTACCACGATGTTCAAACACGCTGTGTACACACACACACACACACACACACACACACACACACACACACACACACACACACACACACACACACACACACACACACACACACACACACACACACACACACACACACACACACACACCACAGCTCTCTCTCTCTCTCTCTCTCTCTCTCTCTCTCTCTCTCTCTGTGAAAACATCTGCTGTATACCTGTCTCTACCTCCGTCTCCTGTACACCGCTCAGGTGCGTGTTCCTACAGAGGCCGAGCTGACACTGATCCTAGCCTAGGCGGAGCTGTGGAATCTGGCTATAGATTACCCCCACACCCCCCCACCACCACCACCAGCACCACCACCACCACCACCAGCACCACCACCAGCACCACCACCACCACCACCACCAGCACCACCACCCCGCAGTGTGTGTTTGTTTTGGTTGAGAGCAGAAGCCATGCGGGGCTACACAGCAACCAGGTGTGCGTCGAAGGACTGAAGTGAAGTGGAGTGAATGATATGAACGTGGATGATGTCACTATTCAGATCACGTCGAAGACATTATCGGTGCAAAGTTAATGTGGGAGGGAGGGAGGGAGGGAGGGAGGGATGGAGGGATGGATGGAGGGAGGGAGGGAGGCATGGGTGAGGGATGACCTAAGGTTGTCCCCTTTGTGCTTTCCTTACTAAGTGCATGGCTGGGATCTCCTGAACCCCGTTTGTCGACAACCATGTCACTCGCACTGTACATTGAACGACGGTCCAAAGGGTTACAGAGGGTGCCTCCCCATGCCTGTCAATCACGACGCACCCCCCCCCCCTCGAAGAGCAACGGATTGCGCCCGGCACTTCATCAAAAAGCGTCGGTTCCACAATCTGAGAAACGGGAAGGGGTTTGGGAGTCTGGTTTTTCCTCTCCTCCTTTCTCTCTCCTCTCAACAAATCTCTCATTCTCACCCTTGCGCCTCCTTTCCCTCGCTCTCCTCCTCCTCCTCCAACCCTCCCATCCTCATACTCCCTCTCTCCCTCTCCTCTCCCTCCCCCCTCTCCCCTGCTTCCGGCACCACTGTGTGTGTATCCCGTGTGTGTTGCTGAGCCACAGGTTACAGCAACCGCAGGACACGCTGTGTGGTGCGTTTGTGTGTTCACGTGCGCCGTCGGAGATGCCTGTTTTCACGTACATGTGTCATTCTGGCACTGTGTGTGTGTGTGTGTGTGTGTGGCGTGTTGTGTGTATTCTTGCACGGTTGTCGCGTGTGTGTTTCATGGACATGTTTGTTGCGTCAATGAGTTTTGTTTGTTGCTTGTTTGTGTCGTTTATTGTGTGTGTGTCGTGCACCTGTTAGGTGGTGTGTGTGTGTTGTGTGTGTGGTAACACCACGCATACCAGTGTGTGTGTATGAAAACAATGTTTCCCGTGATCGACAGCACGTCTTATCTTGTCCAATCAAGGTCCATCCCACAACCACCGTCACGGATCAGGGTCACGAACCAGGCAGACAGAAGCAGACAGAACAGGACAGTAAACAAGCAATGTCCGTACAAACAAATGGACCAAGTGCTTCTGCGTCCAAGAAACAGTATCAACAACCACAGACACACACACGCACGCACACACAACGCACACCACACCACACACACACACAGATCAAATGGTGAATTGTTCTCTGAGCAGGAGGAAATCTCGACTTCTGGCATCTTGGGGCCTCAAGTGTTGCGAGATGTGGTAGTCTGTGTGTGTGCGGTGTGGCTGTATGCGTGTGTGTTTATCCACAACTCGATACCTGCCCTGCAGCACATAACCACACATGAGGAGTTGCACTTCACCTTCACGCTACACACACCAAACACAGGCACACATCATTCACACACAGAGGTACTGGAAGAAAGATAGAGAAGATGAAGACAAGCAGATGACCTACCCCCCGACACCCCCACGCCCAGTCTAAATGCTCTTAGTTCTCTCTGAGTTCATTTCAGTTCACTCGAGGTGTGCAAGCGTGATGTCCGGTCAGTTGGCCTGTGTGAACGTGAGTGGTAACCTGTAGCATCCGCCACCTAACCCAAACCTCTCTTAATTGAACTGTCTCCTTACTGTTACCCCCTGAGCGCCTCCTAATGACCTGTCTCTGTACTGCGACCCTACCTGCTCCTTAATGCCCGTCCCTGTACTGTCTAACCCCGCTACCTGCTCTAATGACCTTCCTCTTACGTCTGTAACGTCTAACCCCTATCCTCTCCTTAAGACCTGTCTCTGTACTGTCTAACCCCTACCTGCTCCTTAACTGACCCGTCTCTTACTGTCCTCTGTAACTTCAACCCCTACCTGCCCTTAAATGACCTGTCCTCATGTACTGTCTAACCCCTACCATTCTTTAATACCCGTCCTCTGTACCGTCAACCGCCCTACTGCCTCTTAATGACCTTCTCTGTACTGTCCATAACCCCTACCTGCTGCCTTAATGACACCGTCTCTGACTGTCTCTGATACTGTCTAACCCCCTACCTGCGCCTTAATGACCTGTCTCTGTACTTCTAACCTCTTCTCTACCTGCTCCTTAATGACCTGTCTCTTAGCGTCTAACCCCTCCTGCCTTAAATGACCTGTCTCTGTACTGTAAGACCCTCCGTCTCCTTAATGATCGTCCTGTACTCAACACCCAACCTCTCCTTAAAGACCTGTCTCTGTACCGTCTAGACCCCTACCTGCCCTTAATGACCGTCTCTCCTTCTTCTGTTATTTTAATATATACTTTTTTTGCTTTCTCTTCTTCCTGCTCTGCTCTGTATTCTCTCTTTTTTTCGTCTGTAAAAGTTTTAGCTTCTCCTGGTACCGTCTAACCCCTACTGCTCCTTAATGACCTTCTCTGTACTGCCAAACCCCTACCTTGCTCCTTATGACCTTCTCTGTACTGTTAACCCCTACTGCCCTAAATGAACTAATGATTCTCGATAGAGCGTTGGTCCCTTTGGACAGAAGATAGTCGAAATCTTTACGCACGAATCCACATCCAACAACGCGGAATCTCGGCCAAGCTCTGAGTCCAATCTCGGATCACAGACTCACGAGCCGATCACCGATCCGAGCCGACCACAATGACCATCCCACTTCCCGTTCCCTTCTCTTTAACTCGGGTCGGTTCGCGGGTGTGTTCCACCTGTCGCGGGTACAGCCCGGTCCGCCAATCCGGGGCTCTCGTACGTGCTGGAACCCCGAAATAGCATCCAACGTGACCGACACAACACCTTTGTGACCTCAACAAGGGCGGGAAGGGGGGGGGGGAAATCTCCGTCGCATAAAAACTCTCCACCCTCTCTCTATGTCTCTCTCTCTCTCTATGGTTCCTCTCTCTCTCTCCTCTTCTCTCTCAACCTGTCCTCTCTAATTACTCTCTCCTCTCTCTCTCTCTCTCCTCTCTCTCCTCTCTCCCTCCAGTCCCCTCTCCCACTCTCTCTAATTTCGCTGTAACTCTTCTCTCCCTCTCCTCTCTCGCACTCTCTCCTTCTCTCCTCTCTCTCCCTCTCGTCTCGGCTCCCTCTCCTCGTCTCTCTCTCTCTCTCTCCTTCGGTCCTCCTCTTCTCATCCACGTTATTTAACTCTGAAACTGGATACCATAGGAAACTGTTGACTCCGACCGACATGAAAGGCTCTTCCGTCCGGAGTTTGTTGATGGTCAAGTGGACCGATAACTGTCGGTGAACACACAAACCCCTGAAAACAAGCTGACCGCTTAATCAAAGCTAGCATCAGAACTATCAGATAAGAGCACGAATTAAAATACGCTTAGTTACATCGTAAAAGTAGTATAATAGTAAAAAAAGGGTGATAATATAACAAAGAAATGTAACAAATATCAACTCAAAATTAAAAATAGAGAACGGAACAATCGATCGTGTACAAACATATGAAGTTGAATGAAGTGAGTTAGGATATTAACATCGAAACCAGAGGCGTCTTGGCCACCTCCCTAATTGCTCAGGTTTGAACCAGATATGCCGATACCACCAGCCAGCGGAGACCATTGATTACGGGCCGCCTGCATCCTTTGCTAAATCGTGTGAAGACTACACACACACACACACCACACACACCACACACACACACACACACACACACACACACACACACAACACAACACACACACACAGACACACACCACACCAAAAATCGAAGCAACCAAACCATCCTGAATGCGCAGAGGGGGGGGGGGCGCTTATCCGTGATTCTCTGTAGTTTCTCGTTTCGCCGGCGCGGGCGCCTGATCGCCGACAGAGACAAATCGATCGCCGCGGGGCAGAAAAGCCGTGTACAATCACCTCAACCGCTTCACAGGGGTGGGGCGGCGGTTTCGGTGGCCGCCGGTTCTAGACCTTAAGAACGTTCCCCTGCACCTGAAAGTAAAGCTCCTCCCCATGCCTCAACGGCCTCCGTGCCAAAACTAAACCTATAAACAGAAAGCCCGCAGCATAAAAGCTCGCTATCCGCGGTCAGTAGTTTGCGTCGCGGCGTTTACTCTACACACCACTTATTCACGTCTCATCGGAACAATCCACCAAAGACATAGACAAGAACGAAAATAATAATAGATGTTCAACAATGGCCATAAGCGCCGCTTAGTGTCCCATACAAGTGAGCATGTATAACCCACCGGCCACCATCGTTGGCCCAAATAAACGACGAGACGTGAGTCAGCTGACGTT
>PIJE02001278.1:111377-140884 GCA_002895965.2 Coryphaenoides rupestris | reverse complement strand
TGTTTTATTGCAGTTCTTTAAGTGGTTTACGTATCAGCATATATATTTGTAGTTCATTCACCATTGCTATTTTTATTTCAATATATGTGTGATATCAGAATTAGTATTGTGGGGTTTTGGTTTGCAAACAGTCTATTCATCATTTCTGTTTTCATTTTAGAATATGCTTGTTTAATCTTTCTTCATAATAATACTTTAGTTTATGTGCTGTATAAGGAGGAGCTTCACAAGTATTACCATAGAGGCGTGTACATGTGTTGAGGGGAGTGTCAAGTGGGCGGGATAAGGAAACCAGGAAAGACTATAAAAGGAGCTGTTTGAGTTGAGAGGGGAGGGGATTCAGCTGACCGACCTCCATTTCTTATGACTGTAATAGGTTGTATTAAATGTTTTGCAATTTGCCACTTTCGTCTCCTCGACTTCTCCTTCTCCACGAATTCTCTAAATTTAATGTTTGTTTCCACAACAACACCTCGAGAAGTTACAACAATATGGGGAGATAGGTGAGGCAAACGAAGAAACGACCAGTAACGTGTCTCAGACACACCAAAGAGGGGGAGACACCTCGGGCTCAGAGGAGGAGGCGGAGCCTAGAGTACAAAAAGACTACTCACACTCCCCCACTGGGGACTCTGGACGGGGATCTGAAGGAGGTGGACCAGAGGAGGATCCTTCAGGCACCCCATCCTTTTTACAGAATAGATCATTGCAGGAATTGCTAGCAAAAGAGACCATAAATGAATTAGCAGAGACAAATAGAAAACTAACAGCTCAAACAGAGGCCCTAGTTGCTGAACTTGAAGACATGGGGAAAAAACATAAAAGGAAAGGGAGTGGAGCCGGAGATCAAAGAAGGAAGGTAAAGCAGGAACAGGAGCTGGGATCGTATGAAGGGAAAACAAAATCGGCCAGACACCAGCTAGACCTGGGGGAAGTCTCGGGAGAACATCGACCGGACCTCCAAGAAATTCCAAATCCAAGCCAAGTCAGGATGCAACCCTGCGGTGTAACTGCAATTACATGGGTAGGACACCCATGGGCCATAAATGGAGATGTGCTGATAGTTACCACGGACAAGAACCTGCAACTCCTTAACACCAAATTTGGGCGGCTATTACAGCAAAAGGTAGGGTCAGATTATCTGAGAGAGGTTAGTGCGGAACTTCGGAAAAGAACAAGGCAGTCAACCCCGGTGGTAACCAGTGGGGGACAGACTCCCTACTACGCCATAATTCATGTGGCGATAAGAGATATGAAATTAGGAGAAGAACTTTCCTCGCATCAAGAAATCCTGACCGCCCGCCTCGAGTCAGGGATCCGGAAAGCGGAAGAACAAGGCTCCAGAAGGACAGTGATATGTACTAATGCAATTCGGCCAGACAGGCTGGATTGGAAAGACGCAGAGAAGATCATTCAGGCCGTAGAGAGGCATATGTACATAGATTCCGGGGAACCCAGCCCCTGTGAGATTGTGCAAGTGATTTTTCAAACTACCGTAACTCCTCGAGCGTTTGCGCGATCGAGGAAAATCCAACGGTTTCTGAAAGCAGAGGAGCTGCGCTTTCCAACCATATAGGGGTATTACGGTAAACTCGACGGGGTTGCGCAGAAGAGTTGCGCAAAAAAGTTGGAGGAGGAGTTGAGAAGCCGGAGGAGACAGAGAAGATCCAGGCTTGTTTACATCGTGTTTACATCGGGTTTTAGTATTATTTAGAATGTTTTAAAAATGTATGTCTTTGTGAGCCATGAGGGGGCGTGGTTAGCGCTGTCGCGCAGTGACAGGGGGAGCGGAGCGGCAGGAATGCCTGGAATGTGACGCAGCTGTAGCGAATGAGTGCAATTAACGCTATAATGACACATAGAGGCTTGGCAGGCGAACAGAAGACCGAGACGTTCAACCGCCCAACCCCCTCTCGAATTCCCACCGTACAGCGGGACTACGGGCGACTATATTAAGTTATATGTTGAATCAACGTGTTATTTAAGTTGTGAGACTGTCAAATAAACAGCGTTTATTATTACCACAATCACGGATCCTCTCCATTCCTTCTGTGAACCCAGGAAAAGCACAAGCAGTGGCATTGTGACAACACAGGACTTTTGTTACATTCTTACTGTAAAAAATCACGCATAAAGTTGGCATTAAGATTTTAATTAAATACTATATGGCTTCTCAAGGAAATAATGTAAAAATTATTTGGCTTTTATGGCTCTCCCAGCAAAAAGGTTTCCGACCCCTGCCCTAGGGCAGCCAGGTTGGCCTCCGCGAGGGGACAGATCAGAAGGGGTCCGGACTCTAATGAGTAAGCCCTGATGAAGCATCTCCCTCCCATCATTCGCTCTCAGAAATCAGAGGAAAGATGCCATTCATAAAACGTTAACAAGAGTCGCTATCACCAGCCGCACGAGATTGGAATTGTTTGAATATCGCCGACCAATGTTTACAAGATGGCCCGTGGACCCGGGTTTTGTGGACCATTAAAAGTCAGTGGGCGGTAGAAAATCTACATGCCAGAAATGGGACAGAAAGTTATGCCGATCCCGCAAGAAATGGAAAGATGACCGGGCAAAGAACGACTGGCTCTAACGTCCCATGCATGCCTCGCGTCTAGAATAATTGAACATCCAGGCTTAATCAAAAATTACCGTTAGAAGCATTCGTACAGTAACGTATGATGCATACGTTTATAAATTTGAACCCCGTTGCCATACGCGGCCGCACAGGAAGCGATAGACTGGGAAACGCCCTAGAGTCCTCTGAGAAGTAGAAGCAGATCCTGAAGCAGCCACCAGGCGCTACCAGAAAGATTCCCCACCACTAGCGGAACCCAAATCGGTTCCCCAAGTCAAAAGAGTCGATTGTCCATCCCAGCACGGCTTTATAACCGGCCCATGCCTGATCTGGGGACTCAAATTTGAGCCTAAGTGGTGTCGCCCGAGAAGCAGTTTCGAAGATAGAAGATTAGAATCGCTAGACGAGTATGGCCAAAGGTAAGAGATAATACCAGCTGCAGTGATGTTACAGCTAAACGCCTGTGGTTAGGAAGGGTCACGGGTGGAACAGTTGACTTGCCATGTACTGCCCCAGGCTCACTATGACCGAATGGTAGTCAGGTGGAGGTAGACGAAGGGAGGAGCTGATCCAGCAGAGTAACGAAAGCGTTGGAACAAGGCCAAACGTTGGCCTCAATATGGCACCTGATAAACAGCTAAATATCCACCAGCAGAGGTTTACCGGTGTTGAGAGAAGAATTCGAGGATAGGAGGATAATTTAAGCTTTCTCTGCATGAGGAGGATCTGCATGACAGAGACTACCTCTGGGGAAATACTTCGCGCCATCAAGAAATGGGACGTGATGGAAACCGTGGCCAGAGAGAAAAGAGCTAAAGGCGCACAGCAGTCAAACAGGCCGGAAGACAGAAGTCCTAGACAAAACTATCCCCCTCCGCAACGCCAGGGCTACCCACCACCACAAAATCGACCAGAAGCAAGACCCGAGCAACAAGACCAACGTCGGATGTTGCCGTTTCATCAAGGCCAATATTCAGCAAGGCCGCCCCCACAAAACCGCCATCAGGAGCCCCCAAGGGCTCCGCCACCAAGAACTGGTCAGCCGACGGCACCCCAACAAACACAGACGGACCCGAATCCGGCTCGTAGGACCACCTACCTGTCTCAAGAGGAGTATAACAAGCTAGACCCAGCAGGGAGAGACGCACTCTGAGCCGAGAGGAGCGTACTGGGTGCGGAATAATATCTACGCTGATGTGGATGGAGGACCCTACCTAGTGGACACCGGAGCAGAGGTGTCGATGACCCGCAAAAGCCTTAAATTAACACCTCAGAGTACAATTTGCGAATGGTGAGATCAGTAAAATGCTCTACGGAAAATGGAAAGCAATGGTATGGTTATTGGGACCCAATGATTTATTAAACATCGAAGATCTAAAAAAATTAAACAAACCAGAGGGACAAAGAAGACCCATAGAGGAGAAATTAAAACTACTACAAGCTAGATTAATCAAGCTCGGGTGCGAATCTGGGGAAACCTTATCATCATGGTACAAGCCAGTGGATGTGCCCGTAGTAATGGAAAAAAAAAAATCAAGGAAAGTGATTTTTCCGAAGAAGGAAAACAAAAACTACGGCGATTAATAATAACAGCGCAAGTGTCCTGGTTTAAAAATGACTGTGGAGACCTACCACCTAAATATACCCACACGATCACTGGAGGAGTGCATCAAGCGGTGTGACAGTATCCTTTGCACCCAGGAGCCGTGACAGAGATGGATCAAGTGGTTAAAGAATTGACGAAATTAGGGATAATCCGACAAGAACCGAACCCTATTCCCAATAGTCCCATCCAAGCCGTGAAAAAACCAGATGGAACCTGGAGAGCAATGATTCATTTTAAAGCACTGAACCGAAGAACCGTGGCGAATAAAGCCAGTCTGATTAATCCCCAAGGTAGATTAAAAACTCTACAGGTAAAGAAATACAAATCCTGTATAGACCTCGCAAGTGGATTTTTCTCTTTACACTTAGCAAGACAGTCGCAAGGAAAAACAGCGTTTATGCATAAAGGAAAAGCATATGTGTGGCAAAGACTACCGCAAGGATATAAAAACTCTCCAAATGTATTTCAGTCGGCCGTGATGGATATGTTAGATGGCCTTAACGCGACAGTTTACATCGATGACGTGTTTATTGCAGACGACACCGAAGAAGTCCATTTACCAAGACTGGAGGCGGTAATACGAAGAATCTCTGAGGCAGGACTAAAACTAAATCTGAAGAAATGTCAATTCGGGCAGTTTCAAGTTAACTACCTCGGTTTCCAGATC
Organism: Coryphaenoides rupestris; assembly: GCA_002895965.2. Taxonomy (NCBI): domain Eukaryota; kingdom Metazoa; phylum Chordata; class Actinopteri; order Gadiformes; family Macrouridae; genus Coryphaenoides; species Coryphaenoides rupestris. Next base: position 136,039 of record PIJE02001278.1, on the reverse strand, counting down.
TCTACCGACCTAGGACTGTCAGAAGGATACCGAGAGAAGATTGAACGGATTACCCCACCAACCTCCATAACGGAGCTACAACGGATACTGGGATTATGCAACTACGTACGCGATCATGTTCCGAGCTACCAGAGATATGCCAAACCACTGTATGCCCGTCTAAGGAAAACAGAGGAGACGGTGTTAGAATGGACAGCAGTGGACCAAGCAAATCTGGAGAGACTTCAGAAAGCCATCAAAGAAGCAGTACGCTTACAACCCCGAGACCACACTACCCGGTTAGAAGCGATCGTGGGCATCGACGAAAACGACGCCGTGGTTGCCGTGAATAACGAAGGAAAACAGCTAATAACTTTATGGAGTTATGTGTTAACTACAGTCGAGCAAAAATATCCAGCGGAGGAAAAAGAACTCGCTGTGATAGCCAGATATTGGAGCGCCGTAAAAGATCTAGCCCAGGGGCAGAGAATTCACATCATCACCCAAAGCCAAGTACACCGATATCTACGAAAAAAGGAACAGTAGAGAGTACTAAAGCCACCAACACCAGATGGGGGAGATGGGAAGACATACTCCTGGATCCAGATCTGGAGATCGGATCGGCGCAACCAACTACCCAGAAGACAACCAAAAAAGACCCAACCTTACCACAGGCCCATGAATGGACATTATACATAGACGGATCAGGGAAAGGACAGGACAATACCGCCTATTGGGGATTTATACTCAAACAGGGTGAAGAAGAACGCCACCGACAGAGAGGAAGAACCAATGGTAGCGCGCAAGCGGGTGAAGTTACCGCCGTTCTCGAGGGTCTCCTCGAGTTAGAGAAAAGACATGTGAAAAAAGCAAGGATAATTACGGACAGCAATTATTGTGCACAAGCCTTGAACGAAGATCTCTCGATCAGTGAGAAATCCCCTGAAGAACTGGAACTAGCCCCAAGTAGCCCCCGACCCCAACGACACTCGAAGACTCGTCGACTGGACACCGACAGACTCCTTTTGGAAATTTGGGATCCTAACGATGATGTACCATGGCCGGAATCATCTCAAAGAAGAAGGAAGAAAAAAAGAAATGATCAAATAGTTGTGTATGCTACTCATCCTAGGTCTGGGGATAACCACAACCGTGTGCTACCTCTATGGTGTGGGGCCATGGACTAGCTCCCATGTCCAAGATCAATACAGGAGTACTAAACTCATGGATTACGTGGATTACGTCAAATAGCAAAAGGACACGCATGGCGACAAAGTCTGTGCCACAGAAAAGAGGAGGCTGGATTTCGATGGCTTGGCCAGAACCGCATGTTTAACAACGGTACATGCCATTCTCCTGAGGAAACATGGAAACCATGTGGAGAAGGAGCGGAGGAGCACCCATGCCAATGGTACGAGATAGCGATAAACGCAGTTGGGAAAACGGTCGGAATAATTGGACAAGGAGCACTAGACCTGACCAGCTGGGTGTTCCATCTGATCTCAAGCCTCTTCTCTCATTTGTGGCCTATGCTGCTGACCTTTATTGGAATAATAACATTAGTAATTACAGCATTTGTGATGTTCAAAGCTGGGACAGTTGCGACATTTCAGCGGCTGTTTGGGACTAAAAAGGCGGAGGACCTTGAACCCCTCATTGAAGACAAGAAAAGGAAAAAAACCCGGACATACTTAGAAGACTAAAAAACGAAGGGATACAAGACATTGACTGGACGCAGGACTACGATAACTGGAATGACATAAAAGAAACAAACCCCTCCTCCGGACGGAGGAGGAGCAAGTCTGAACCAATGGGCAAGGGACAGCGCCCCATTAGCACCATCCCCTATTGAGGGGCGGAGTAACGGGAAAAGGATATAAAGCCCCGGACAAGGACGCCCCAGTCAGACGCAGCCTTTGTCTCGGTGGATACATTTTGTATTTTTTTGGACCACTTAGATTTTTACACATTTTGAAGTAATACTGCTAAGACAGTTCAGAATTACTTAGCCTATATTATAACTTTTTTGAAAATTTGTCGGTCATCAATGGAAACCACAAGTAGCATGGATTCGAATGAGGCTCCGACTACATCTACACCTGGCATAACTTGGCCGATGGACGTAAGCAAAACCAAGCTTATTCAATGTGTCACATTATCCCTTTGGCTGGTGTATAGTTGTACAGGATCTTGGAAGGAGCCGCTTAGACTTCCGACGCTGATACTGAACAAGTGGATCTGTGGATTCTATGTTAGGCCCCTTGACTTGTGCTTGCCACTATTTGTGACGTACATGTTAGGACGAATTTGAATTACTACTCACTCAGACCGAGTATGCTTGACGGTTGTAATTGCGTGTTGGATGGTTAGCCAGATGTTCATCCTTTTGGTCGAGACCACCCCAGGATGCACTCATATGTTGGACTACGTGACAACTATGATGACCATACCTGAAGGATGCATCTTGGCGGCCCTCCACATAATAATGCTTCCCAACGATAGAACCCCGAGTTGCAAATCTTTGATACTCAGCGCCGTATGGATAAGTGTGTGGGTGGTGATCGCAGTAGTACAGTGGTGGAAATATGCCGATCAATATACCATGCTTGTTTGGTTAATCATGTATAATGCGATCGTTCCAAGAACCGAAGATCTACCTCCAAAGGAGATAGATGATTCTCCACCAGCCTACGGTGAGCCTACGGTGACAGTTGGAAAACAGTAGACAGAAGAAGGATGGAGGCCTCTGTCTATGAATCGACAAAAGGACCTACATCCTATGCTCAACCCCACTCCCTGCTTCTCGCTGCCGCTCACATAAGTTAACCAATTAACTTTTCATTTAATTACAGGGTGACGCCATCTGTGGACGCTGTGGCGTAGATGCCCAACATGCCCCTTATTTATGGGACGTCTTTGGACGGATATATTGCAATCCTTGTCATGACCAAGAATTCTCCTGGTTCACAGGACGGGGAGTGTTCAGTGCTCAAGGACCCCCGCCTGGAGCAGGCATGTACCTCAGGAACGACTTCACCAATCGGCGTACCCACCAGTGGGTTCCGGCGCAAACAGGGGCAGGAGTTATACTAGGAGGGGTGACCAACTACGCAAATGGCAGATACTACCAGGTGTACCTGGAGATATGGGCGTGCCCGGACAGTATCGTCCTGTTCACTGCTCACTTGGGTGACGGGATTTGTTTTGCTGCACGCAACACAGTGCTCTACCCTAACGACGGGTCGTTCCCCTATCCTTCCGGAATGATGCCGGGAAGAACCGGGGGCTGGCCACTGGCAGGAGCCTGTGCGAGCGGCAGCGAGACGGGAGTTATGGAACCTGAAGAAGCAAGAAATATGATTCGTTGCCTATGATGACTTGTTGCCTATGTTGATTTGTTATGAAATGTTGATTGACACTGGCGCTACATGCTCATCATTGTCTATGAAGTTTTATAACGGGCCTGTATCAGCTGCATGCATTACTTCTGTGGGAATAGATGGGGTTCCAATTGAATGTCTAAAGACATGTCCTTTGGCAGTACAGTGTCCGGATGACCGTAAACTCATGTACCCAGTAGAAGGCACATCGCTAATGTGGTGGAGCATTGGCCCCGTCTTGGTCCTCCTGAGCCCTTGGTTGGCTGCTGGGGGGTGCCCTCTTTAGCGGGCTGGAATGCACCCATTGTGGTTGGTCCGTTGTGAGAACCGCGGTCCTGGTTACGGCAATGACCTCCGCAGGCTTTCCGTATCGTGGGTTGGGTTGGGTTGGGTTGGTGGGTTGGCCGTTCTGCAGGTAAGGGGAGAGAAGAAGACACGTCACCATAGATGCCATTCAATGTCCTAATAAGTTCATTGGTATAATCACACACAACAGTGTCCATGTCCCCAGGTAGACATGGACCACTGTCGTGGCAATTCTCCGATAAAATAATTGCGTCCGAGGCGAATGAGTCTAAACAGACAAAATACTTGTAGGAATTAAGAGTATTTAATGAATGCATTCACCAGACTCCTCTCTAGCAGAGTGAGTACCAAACAGATATTCACATGTCCTTTTAAGCACACTTTACACCCCAGGGGGTTCTGGGGACAGCAATAAACCTCCTTTCCTTGCCCTCCGAATACCTAGTTCACATGGGATGGTGTTTCCTGCCCAAGGAATCTCTGTCCCCTGTATAAACATTCCATGGTTCACTTAACCTCCTCCCCAGCTGCTTATCTGCATGACCTGTCCAGGAAGGAGTCACCTTCATTTATGACTGGTGGAGGAAGGGGTCTCCCTCCTGCCATATAGTTTACCAGGATTGCCTGTCGTAAAGACATAGCACATTTAAAACAACCACAGGATGACCAAAGTGCTGTACAGTGAAACATAAAAGCAGTTAAAAATAAGAACAAAGGCAATACAATCATATACGTTAAAACAAATAGATAAAATAGTCAGGAAAACTTCACAGACATTCAAATGCCAGGCTGAACATATGTGTCTTAAGTTTGTTTTTGAAGAGTTCAATGGACGGGGAACATTTGATTGAGTATGCTATGGTGTTCCAGAGCTTTGGGGCAGCAACTGAGAAAGCGTGGTCGCCCAGAGCCCTTAACCTCGACCACGGCAACTGACAGGAGGAGCAGGTCAGAGGGATCTGAGTGGTCCTGGGATTGGAGATGGGTGAATGAGTTCGGAGATGTACTGGGGTGCCAGGCCATGTAGAGCTTTAAAAACAAACAGTAGAACTTTAAAATCAATCCTGTACTTGATGGGTAGCCAGTGCAGGGATGCCAGTACAGGTGTGATGCTGTCTCGTTTTCTAGTCCCAGTTATAAGCCGGGCAGCTGCATTTTGCACCAGTTGTAAACGGGATATATGTGACTGGTTGATACCTAGGTATAGTGAATTACAGTAATCTAACCGTGAGGTGATAAGTGAGTTGGTAACGATTTTTAGATTGTTCCGCGTGAGGAATGATTTTACTTTGGCGATGTTGGCGATGTACCTCTCACAACAGAGTTTATTTGTTTGTCAAACTTGAGGCATGGGTCAAAGATGACACCAAGATTTCTGGCATGGGGGTGAAGGTTGGGTGCCAGGGGTCCTAAGCAGGCAGCAGTGGTCATGGTGAAGTTGGAGGGGCCGAATAGTACCACTTCTGTTTTGGCGTCGTTTAGTTGGAGGAAATTTCTAGCCATCCACGCTTTGACCTCGTCTAGGCAGTTAAGGAGGATACTAACTGTGCTGTTGTTCTTATTACTTGTTTCTATGGGGAGGTACACCTGGGTGTCGTAAGATCCAGGAGAACTAAAATGGCACATTTCCCTGAATCACGGGAGAGCAGAAGGTCGTTTGAGACTCTAAGCAGAGCAGACTCAGTGCTGTGGCGTGCTCTGAAGCCTGATTGAAATGTGTCCATGATGTTGTTATTCTCTATAAAAGACAGGAGCTGAGAGTATACAATCTTTTCTAGGACCTTTGACAGGAATGGGAGCTTTGATATAGGCCGGAAGTTATTTAGAACAGTGGTGTCGAGGTTGGGTTTTTTGATAGTGGGTTGCACTACTGCATGTTTAAAGCAGGAAGGGACAGAGCTGTTCACTAGACTACTGTTCAAAATGAGGGTGACAGTGGGACCTACGGTGTCAAAGACATCCTTCAATAGGCGTGTAGGACGATGTCCATGGGACAGGTAGTCGGCTAGTGTGTCTGACCACGTCGCTGATATGGGCCAGAGACACCGGCTCCAAACCTCGTTAGGACAGCAGAGCAGGAGGAGGAGTGGGGGGGTCATAGACAGGGGGCGTGAGATACCCGATCTGATATTCTCAATTTCCTTCGTAAAGAAATTGGAGGAATTCCTCACAAGTGACTGTGGAGGCACAGAGGGGGCGAGTTAACAGCAGGATTTAGGACAGTGTTGATAGTGTTCAAATATTGCTGGGTGAATGAGAGTTTTTTTGACAATAATAGTCAGCAAAGTAATTTGCTCTGGCTGCTTTGATAATTTTTTGACAATTGACAAGGGAACTCCTCAACATGTCATATGAGATTTGAAGCTTGTCTTTTTTCCACCTTCTCTCTGCTCTCCTACATAATACCCTGGCGGCCATCGGGTGTTTTCATTCAGCCAGGGCTGGGTTTTCGTATTTGGTTGCCTCAGTTTGAGTGGGCGCTACATCTTCAGGATTCTGCACAGGTTGAGTTAAACTGAGTGATCAACTCTTCTGTACTCAGGCAGGGTAGCTGGGCCTCAAGTGTATCCAGTAAGGAGGTAGTTATGTAAGCGTCAGAGAACCTGCTGGCTGTGGAGGAGTTTATTGCGTGAGAATAAGAGGCAGGCAGTTTAGTTTTATGGGCAGTGTGAATGATGGTAGAAAACCTGATGCACACGTGGTCTGAGATACCCAAATCTTCCAAAGTTAGGGAGGGAATGGTCAAGCCAATTGTGAATATGAGGTCTAGCGTGTGACCACGGTTGTGCGTTGGGCCAGAAACATGCTGCAGAAAGTTGAAGGAGTCCATGATATTAAGGAATTCGTTGGCTTTGACATCTGAAGTGAGGTCGACATGAAAGTTAAAATCACCAGAGATTAAGATTTTGTCATGATCCACAACAACAGAGGATAAAAACACAGAGAACTCTGAGAGAAAGGTGGCATCCAGCCTAGGGGGACGATATACAATTATAAAAAGGACAGGACTAACAGCATTGGATTTAAAAATCAAGACTTCAAAGGTAGAGTAAACAGTGGTTCTAATACGAGTGCACTTGTGGCAATTTCTGTAGATGGCAGCTAAGCCACCTCCACGGCCGATAGGCCGAGGGGAGCTGTAATAGTTGTAGCCAGGGGGACATAGTTCTAGAAACTGGCTGTGTTCATCAGGTTTCACCCAAGATTACTTGGACCGAAGCTCCTGGGAAACAGTATGTGGCAGCGTTAAAAAAGCGTATATTTCTGACAATGGAGTCTCCAACTATTAGAGTGGTTGGGGTGAAGAGGGGTTGAGGGGGTGGCAGCTTCGGCTTATCGCAGGCGGAGAATGCCCAGCTCGTGCCCGTGATGCGGGGCCGGACAGGTGAGTGATGACGCGGTGCATCGCTGTGGGCCCCGGGAGGGGGGGAAGGACTCACCGGCTCAGGGCGAGGGAAACCTCCGGAGCGTCTGAGTACGGCTTCCTTCAGGGTCCTGCGACGTGAGACGGAGGTCGCTGATCGGGCTGTGGAGCACCAAGCTTGCCCCTCCGTAGCACGGTGAGTCCTCCCGCCGCTGTTTGCCACCACCGACGGGAGTATAGCGGCGTCTGCGGGCGCTGCATCTGCGGGCGCCGTTCGCGGTGGATCCGGGTCAGGGCGCGCTGGAACTGCATGATCATCAGCTGGTGGGGCAGGAGTGTCGGCGGACAGAGCCGCGTATTGGTTGGAGAGACTCAGGCGAGGCAGTGGGACAGCCCCATCTGGGCCTGAGTCTCTCTTGTGTCCTCGAACCACCACCTCGCTCCAGGAGGAAAGACGGTTAGGAGTGGGCGTTGCTCTGATGACTTTGTATGGTCCTTCCCGTCTAGGCTCATTCCACCGTCTCCTGAACACTCTTAGATATACCAGGTCACCGGCCTCCACCCCCCTTGGTGGGTCTCCTTCTGGCTCTGGAACTCTGCTTTTCTCCCTCTGGAACAGAAACTTATGTATCGCAGTCAGTTGTTCAATATACGCCTTTATTTCCATTTCTAATTGTTCAAGCGGTGGTCCCTTATGAGGTCCCGAATGACTGGTGAAGGCATAGGGCGTCCTGTGAGCATTTCATGCGGGGTTAGATGTGTTATTCTGTTAGTTTGCATGCGATAACTCATTAGTGCCAAGGGCAATGCATCAATCCAATTCAATTTAGTACATGCACAAATGTTGTTAATTTTTGCTTTGAGTGTCCCATTTACCCGCTCCACCATACCTTGTGATTGGGGGTGATATACACATCCCAGCCTCTGTTTGATGCATAGCTGTTGCACCACCTGTTTAAATGTTTTTTGAATGAATGCTGAGCCATTATCTGAACTTATTTCAGTTGGGATTCCAAATCTTGGCATAACTTCTCTAGTTAAAAATTTGATGACAGTACCTGCACTTTGGTCTTTTGATGGAACCGCTTCTACCCATCTACTGAATCTGTCAATGACCACTAACATGTATCTTTTCCCATTTACCTTTTTTATCATGTCCACATAATCTAGAACCAAATGCCTAAAGGGGCCCTCTGGTGTTGGAATGTGTCCCAATGGGGTTGTGATTGTTTTTCAGACATTATGTGTCTTGTAAAAATGGTGACCAAAATCCTTGTTTTCTGATTCTTCTTATTACTTCCCCTCTTGCGCAGTGATCAAACCCATGCGCATTAAGAATGAGCAGCCTTAACAATACTGTAGGTGCTAATATCAACCCATCATGGGTCCTCCACAATCCTGTGGACGTACGCACTGCACCCCTCTTTGACCACATGTTCTGTTCGTATACCCCAGCATTCACTTGCATCCTGATGATGTCATTTTCATTGGGTGCTGGTTCCGGTATGATCAGCGTTGCTTGCACGGCTCGACTACTGTTTGATGCAATTCTGGCTGCCTCATCTGCAGCATTATTGCCTTTTATTATATAGTCATTTCCCTTTTTATGTGCTTGGCATTTGACTACTGCTACTTGCTCAGGTAACAATAATGCTGACATTAGTTGTACAACTTGGTCACAATGCTGGATAGGGGATCCATCTGTTTTCTTAAATCCCCTTTGCTTCCACACGGCTCCAAACAAGTGGCATACACCATGTGCATACGCTGAGTCTGTGTATATGTTCACCGTCTTACCTGCTCCCTCCTGGCAGGCTTCTGTAAGAGCTTTCAGTTCTGCCAACTGTGCTGAGCATGGCTGTTTACAATGTGCACTTTGAATGGTAGAGAATGTTTGTCTGTATTCCACCTCACTATTGCAAAACCCTGTGTGATTTCCCCCGGTGATCTTTGAAACATGATCCATCCACAAACAATTCCTCCTCTGCATTGGCTATGGGAACTGACAATAAATCCGGCCTTAACTTTGTGTATGTCAAGGAGTCTGCCACAGTCATGGGGCATCCCTTCGTATCCGAGTGGAATCTTTTCGGCTGGATTCGCCTCGTGACACCTTCTGATGGTGACATCAGGAAATGCTAATAATGCCAAGTGTTGCAGTAACCTTGAGTCTGTCAACACGAATTTACCCTGTTCTATCAATTCAGTGACTTTGTGATGTGTAAAGATAGTCACCGGATAACCCATCGTTATTGTGGGATGCCTTATCATATGCATATTGCGTCGCTGCTAACCCCTGGTAGCAAGGTGGATACCCCTGGGCTACTTCATCTAGTTTTGCACTATAATATGCTATGGGTTGTTTACGCCGCCCACTACATGATCTTTGCATAAGAACTGCTGATGCATAGCCTTGACTCCTGTTTGCCACATACAATAGAAATGGTTTAGTGTAATCTGGTGTTGCTAATGTACTGGCCTCCTGCATTTCTTGTTTGATGTTTTCAAATGCAATTGATGCATCTGGGGTCCATGTCAATGGTGCATGAAGGGTCGCCATTCCTGCGGCCTTCATAATTTCTCTTAGGGGTGCAGTTTTCAACGCATAGTCCTCTATCCAGTCGGAACTAAACCCTGTCATCCCCAAGAACGTCATCATTTGCCGGACCGTCTGTGGTTTAGGTGCTTTGCTAATTCCCTCCAGCTGACTGGGGGCTATTGCCTTGGCTAGGTATGCTACCAACCTCCCCAAATATTCCACTTCAGATAATACCTTTATGGAGTCTTCATGACATTGCTCCATTGTTGGGGAGCATATCAAAAGATCATCCATATATTGTATCAGTGTGCCTCTTATCTTTAGAGCCTCCAAATCATTTCTTAACACTTGGTTAAATATGTGTGGTGAGTGTTTGAACCCTTGGGGCATCCTTGTGTATGTGTACTGTTTACCTCTGTAGGTAAAAGCGAATAGATGTCTTTCTGGTGCCAACGGAACGCTGAAAAATGCCCCACATAAATCTATCACAGTAAAGAACTTTGCGTCAGGAGGGATGTTAGTCAACAGCGTGTGTGGATTTGGAACTTCGGCCTGCCATTCCTCGACTACGTCGTTTACTGCTCTTAGGTCATGTACTAGTCGCCATTTCTGCTTGTCCGCTTTTAACACTGGGAGCAAAGGGGTGTTACATCTACTTTCCGTTTCCACCAATACACCTGCTTTAATCAACCCTTCAATTGTTGAGGCAATTCCTGCCTCAGCTTCTGGTTTCATGAAATACTGGCTTCGCCACGGCAGCTGAGCGGTTGGTTTTACGTGTACCTGTATTGGATTTGCAGAGTGTACGAACCCCACATCTGTGTCATGCTTAGCCCATAACTGCTCCGGCACCTTTGCCAACATCTCTGCCTCCATTTCCTGATGCCGGGTGGATGACCCTGCGGTCATCTGTCCCCTTTCTTTTTGCACTATTTCTACCTCCTGTAACACCCCGGTCATGTAGGTGTCACAATGGATTTTCATATATAGTTTGCAGTTTGACTGGAAAATGAACGAATTGTCTGTGCTTTCCCATTCTAGCTGTTTTCCCTGTATCATCATTTCTCCCAAATCTTTTGCTTCAAACCCATGATTTATTAGTAAGGTGATGTGTGGCGCTTTATCTGTATCTTTGTGCCACTCGTATATTGCTACTATTATGTAATGGGAGTGTATGGTTGTTCTTTTTCCTGCAGCTGTCTCCTGCCATCTCTTCTCTAATTCTAGGTCCTGCGTAGGGTCATAGATCAGCGTACAATGATAACCTATTCTTGAATTTCTAGCCTGGGGAAGTTGAGCTTTAAGGTATCTCCCCCATGTTCCTATTACTACATTTACCTGCTCTTGTAATCCCCCCACCCAGTAAACATTTGCTGTTTTTGGCTCTGTCAGTGCCATCTGAGGCGCTATCTGTGTCTGGTCAATTACTATTCCTTGTGACGTGCATAATATCTGAGTTCCCAATTTACATAGCGCATCTCTGCCTAACAAATTAACTGGTGTGGAGTCTGATACTAGAATAGGTATCTTGGCTACTCGTCCATGCAATTTTAATGTTACCGGAGCCGTCATGGGAATTAACTGCGGTTGTCCCGAGAATCCTATAGTTTTGACAAATTGTCCTGCCATGGGGAGATGAGAGGCATGGTTGGACTTTACACACGTATAGGTGGCTCCGGTATCTGCCATCATGGGTATGCCTCTATCATTGATTAGAACCTGCAGCATAGGTTCTTCATCAGCCTGCTTTGTAATTGCAATGTGCTGACCCTCCCCCTGTAGATTCTCTGGGCACCCCTAGTACCCCTGACCCAGCCAGGGTCCTGATGAACCCTGGTTGCTATATCGTCCCCCTTGCTGTAGTTGATTTGTTGGGTAGGGATTTATCTGACAATATCGTCTAATGTGCCCTTCTTGATTACACCCATAACATATTATGGGGCCTTGTCCCAGATTGGCCGGCCCCTGTCTTTGGTTATAGCTGAGCTGACCTTGCGGCCCTCTATTTTGATTAAGCTGGCTCTGTTTGTATTCGTTGTTGGGATACGGATTATTATACTGAAGACCACTAGGGACTATGGGTAAGGCCGGTATAGCAGGTGAGTTTTGGCTCGGTGGCTGTTGTCTCGGGGGCGGAGTCCACTGGGGCGGGGCGTGCTGGACCATTGGTGCCATAACTTTTGGCTCCACTAGGGGTGCTATTTTTGTCTTGCCTTTTCTGGTTAGTTCTTCCAGCTGAAGCTGGGACAGTTTTCTCTGCACTTCCTTGCTTTGCTCTTGCCTGCTGTGTTCAAGCTGGCAGTGTCTTTCCACAGCATGAATCACGTGGTCACAAAACTCTTCATGAGTTTTGGATGATGTCAACCCTACCACATCCTCCAGTTTGCTTTTAACTGGGCCAGGTAGTGCTTCCAGAATGGAAGTCCTGAATAGGACTGAGAACACTGGCTCGGCTTCTGGATCTTTCTCAGTTTCCAAACGCCATCTCGTGACTTGGTTTTGTACGCAAGTTGCAGGGTTTTCTGTGTCACCCATGGGTGGACCTTTCAAGTTCTTGGGTTCAACTCGTGTTGGGTACTCATTCCTGAGTTTTTCCCATGCACTGTATGTATCTGTATGTGTCAAACCCTAGACCATCAGAGTGCTCATTCAACAGTGAACCTAGCCCCCCTTCTTTCAGAATGGATTCCGTTTTGGATATCCCCAACACTCTGGCCAATAGAGCTTTCAAATCTCCCACTGCCACCATTCTACCCATTGTCTGCTCCTCAAATGACCTAATCCATTTAGCTGCCCCCTCGTTTATGTTTGTCGAGCAACTAATCCCGTCAAATCCTGTGACCCCCATGGGACATATTGTACTTGTTCTCCTTTTATCAAAATGGGGTATGGGCCATGAAAATACTCCCGGAAAGAACAGTCACCTCGCCCGGACAAGGGAAACCGGGGCACCCTTCTGGAGCCAGACCCGGGAGGGGAGCTCGTCGGCGAGCGTCTGGTGGCCGGACCTGGATCCACGGGGCCCGGCCGGGCCAAGCCCGAAAAGACAACGTGGAGTCACCTCCCTGTGGGCTCACCACCTGCAGGGAGAGTCATTGGGGTCGGGTGCATTGTATACCGGGCGGTAGGCAAAAGCGGGGTCCTGGGCGTGCGGATCCCCGTCATCGCCGACTGGTTCTAGGGACGTGGAACGTCACCTCACTGGCGGGGAAGGAGCCGGAGCTGGTGCGGGAGGTGGAGCGGTACCAACTAGATATGGTTGGGCTCACCTCCACGCACAGCACCGGGTCTGGAACCAAACTCCTGGAGAGGGGCTGGACCCTCTACTTCTCCGGAGTAGGTGTAGGTGTATGTACTCTGTGTATGTATATATGCGCGTATGTGTATATGTGTATATGTCTGTATATGTGTATATGTCTGTATATGTCTGTATGTCTGTACGTCTGTATATGTGTATATGTGTATCTGTGTATGTGTGTATGTTTCTATGAATTCAAACTTTGCTCACTACCACCCAAACTTCATCCAGAGCCAAAACTTAATTCCTAAAACCTGGTACAAATCAAAAATATATCATATAAATCTGGATCTAACCAGGAACAAATCTGTAAGTACAATATAAAACCTAAGCCAGCTTAGCCACGGACACTAAAAGAAATCAAACCTAATGCTGACCCGTTAACCCAAATTATAATATCCTAAACCTAACTAACTTAATCAATAAACCAAATTGTTATAACATCTAAACCAATGCTTCAAGGTTTACCCGTTCAGCTAGATTATAATATCGCGAACCTAAACCTAATCAATAAAACACATTGTAGTAAGATCAAAAACCCCCAACCCCCCGAATCGGAACCCCGCATTGACATTCACACCTTGAGCACTCAACCAAATCGTAACCCAGACTGCAGCTGTAAGCAACGAGTCAAGGCATAGACCAGGTTCAAAGCCTACTCATCCACACACAGTATACGCTAAATTTCTTTACAATTACACTGCTTTCACACTCATCCCCAGATATCTCTACTCCTCCACCACTTATCAATATGATAAATATACGTACGTGTTTTGCCCTTTTTCTATGTTGCCCTTATCTCTCTCTAACTCTTTATTTCTCTCGTCATTCCCCACAACCCTACCCAATCGACCTCCCCAGATAATTTGTCTCTGGTCGAATACAGGTCTCGTCTTTTTAATGTACTGTGTATGTATACGTTAAGCCAATTGTATATATAACAACACGAAGACGGTAACAACTCCAGCTTCACAGCTTCGAATACAACACAACAAAATAAATCAACACAACTCTCCCAACCTTACTCCTACTCCACCGTCCCAATCAGTCTCTCCAGATGCGTTTATCTGTGGCTGAGTGCGGGCCCTACCTTGTGCAAACCTCTATCTATACGTGATTTTGCCAATTGTATCTATAGAGCGGAACCAAGTCGTTTCTCCACCAAAATTGTCCTCATCAATCTCTCCAGATATGTTTATCTGTGGCTGAATTTGGGCCCTGCCCTGTGCAAGGCCCTATAAACGTGTACTGCGCCAATTACATTCATAGAGTGGAACCAAGACGTTTCTACACAACTTAAAATAAATCTACACAACTTTAAATCCACATAACCTTAAATCTACACAACCCAATCAACTTGTCCAGATAATTTGTCTCCGGCCGAATACAGGTCTCGTCTTTTTAATGTATCGTGTATTGTCAAGTAGGGTTGATTCACCAGTTTCCGAAAAACCATGTGATGATGGGTAATGTAAGGGAGAGTGGGATACTTATAATCTATGCATATAACCATAATAATGTTTGGTATTGTTAAACATATATCATGTGTAAAGAAGGTGATGTTTTATGGATGTATGATGATTAATCATATTTGAAAGACACATTGTGTTTTGACATTCAGGAGCAGGGTTAATATTGTAGTATTTTTCATATGTATCATTTACTAACAGCTATGGTTATTATATATTCTGTGTGATGGAATAAACATTAAGAAACCTGAAGGAGTCATTACCAGAAGTATAGACTGCGGTCTGTTGATGGTATGTGTAAATATTGAGTGTCTATGATTGTGATCGGTAACCATTGTGGTAGACCTAGGTGAACAATATGGACCAGGGGTAATACTAATACATTTTAAACAAGGGAGTGATGGTGATGTATTTTCGCAACTGTAATACATTTAAGTGAACATGGGATGGCAGTATCATTGGTAGAGCGCCAGATGCCTAAAAGCATGGTCAAGACCTCAGCTGGTCGGGAAGTGACGACAACATAGCCAGAATACCAAGGTCTCAGCTGGGCGAGGCATGACGGCACTATAAGCCAGAGTGCCAAGTAGCCATACTCAATACATGACGGTATTAAGAATAGAGGGGGCCAAGAATGCCTGTCCGTAGCACTGACGACAGGCCAGGTGCTCCTCGCTCATGAAAACAGGCACGAAGCCAAGAGTGATGAATCGGCGTAAGCAGAGGTTCTTCCATGCTTTTATGCTGGTCAGCACTTTTTCGGTTGATAGTCAGCACATTTTACGGACTACTTAAGGGAAAAATAGGGAGAAATAGCCGAGACCGGCTGCCCCAAGTGGAGAGAGAAGACCTAGGACCAAAGCCCACCCCAAGGAGGTGGAGAAAAATGCACTTAGAAGCCCAGAAGAACATAATAAGAAGAAAGAAGAAACCCAAAAGAGTATTTGAGAAACTCCTGAAGATTATTAAGGAAGAATAGAAGAATATAAACAGGAGAGAAGAAATGAAGAGAACTGACGAAACTTTTAAGACCTTCTCAGAATAACCTCTGGGTTTGGATTTTAACCTTTTTGGAACATTCCCAATTTCGGATTATTTGCATTTCCTGGATTACTCCCATTATTGGATTATTCACAATTTCGAATTATTCGCATTTTCTGGATTATTCCCATTATTGGATTATTCATAATTTCGGATTATTCGCACTTTCTGGATTATTCCCATTATTGGATTATTCATATTTTCGGATTATTTCTGAAGATGCTTTGAGGAACGATTGGTGATGTACTACTTTTAATTACTTTAGAATAGTCCTAACAATTCTTTAGCCCGTCCACAACAGGTCTCTCTCTCTCTCCACGGAACATCAAGGAGGGGGCCGTCTCCCGCAGCCCAGTCCGGCTGTGTTAAGGCCCCAGATGCTATTTTTAGACAAATCCTGATTTTCACAGTGCGCACGAAAGGAGGGGCTGTGTTGCGCAACCGGACCCAGACAGCAACCAGAGAGAATCGGACGCCTTGCTTTCACACTTAATACCATCAAAGTGGATAGACAGGAGTAACTAATGCTCAATATATGTGGATGAGTTATGGCTTTAGGAGGACAGTCTACTAACCCACGGGGTGAGTAAACCCCCAGGGTCTCTCGTCGATGGCATGTAGTGAAGAGAAGAATCCAAAGAGCCTTTAGAGAACCATCTACATATAGGGGGCATTGAAGAGGACTTATCTATTCCGGACTGCTGAACCAAAACAACTATGACATCATCTGGAGTCCATTGGCTAAAGCCCCTACAGTCGTGACTCTATCTCCTATCAAAAACAAATGCATCAGAATTATTCCCTCCCAAGTGTATTATTCCCTATGCGGTGCCCTAGGGGTCATAGAATGAGTTGGCCTAGGTTACTTTTATGGACCATTATATTCTTTATTCGTACAATTGCATTTATCTTTATGATTACTATACTTGCTGATTTTATGCTACGCATTCTGCTGTCCCATTGCTGAAATATTATAATAAAAATATCAACTGGATTGATAAATAGATTACCTGTGGACATTCGATCATTGCCGAAGGAGAATAAGGTTTGAGTGTGTTAAGAGGTTGACACCTGGTTCTGAGAGGTTACTTTAGGAGAATAAAACATATCCCTAGGGCTAGTTATCCAAGCCTTAAAATATATCCTAGCGAATCACCAAGCGCACTGATCCCAGGAGAGAGCTGCCGTAACGGACGCGATTGGGGCTGTGGCTCGAAGCCAGGGTTATGCCTTGGGTCGTGGCACCAATGTAAGCGGGGTAGACGTTCGGACATAAGGCAGTTAGGGGGCTAGGCTAGTCTCTCCAACGACCTGTTAACAACCGTTACTGGATACAGGTTTCACAACACCTCTGTTAGAGGAGGTTATCTGAGCGGATCTAACAGTATGTATACGTAATATGCCAATTGTACATATAACGACACAAAGACGGAAACAACACAACTTCAAATAAATCAACAACTCTACCTAACCTACCTAAACCACGGGCCTTTGTGGTTAGGGCATGAACAAACAATTCGCTTATACTCACCTCTCCGTCTTCTTCTCTCTGCACAAAGTGGCTCGTAATTTGGAGAGGCCCTCCACTGCTTTCCTCAGAACCAGGCAGGTCCAGACCACACAAGTTTTTATAAATGATGGGTGAGCACCCTAGCGTTGCTCACCTTTCTTTATTGAGTGGCCACTCAGTTTGTGTGATCTGTCCCAGTCCTCGGTTCCGTGGCGTAGCAGCTGATGGCCCCTTTTCTTCAATCCTGTTCGTGACGCCAATTATGTTGTGGAAACTAACATTAAATTTAGAGAATTCGTGGAGAAGGAGAAGTCGAGGAGACGAAAGTGGCGAAATTGCAAAACATTTAATACAACCTATTACAGTCATAAGAAATGGAGGCCGGTCAGCTGAATACCCTCCCGAACTCCCCTCAAACAGCTCCTTTTATCAACTTTCCTGGTTTTCTTTATCCCGCCCACTTGACACTCCCCTCAACACATGTACACGCCTCTATGGTAATACACTGGTGAAGCTCCTCCTTCTGCGGGTAACTCCTCCAATTAAATCAGTATTAGTATTTCTTTATAAAGCACATAAACTAAAGTATTATTGTAAGGAAAGATTAAACAAGCATATTCTAAAATGAAAACAGAAATGATGTATACTAAAATGAATACAGGAAATGATGAATAGATAATACAATACAAATTGACATCATATATATAATATATTGAAATAGAAATAGCAAGGATGAATGAACTACAAAATACCTATACTGATAAGTAAACAACTTAAAGAACTGGAATAAGACATAAGTAAAGTTATTAACACGACACATGAGGAATCTTAATCGGTATATATTGAAATAAACTAGGAATGTGAGAGAATCTGTATCCCCTATCGTGACCAGCCATTAACATACAAATCCAAGGTAGGCGTCACTTGAGTCTCCGTCTTGTCCGTCTTGTCTCAGGGGAACTTAGCTTATCAATAGAATAAATCTCCTTGATGTAAATGTAGGAAGATGGTTGTGAGATCATGGGTGGAGGGTTAACGTCTCTCCTGTGTCAGCCTCAGGAATCTCCTGCTGTGAATATAGTGGCCAAACAGTCATGTGAAAGTCTGTCGAGGGTTCGCTCTGTGGGCGAGGAGCCCATTGTAAATTACTCCTAACTTATATAAGTATTGTGTTTGCTTTATTTTAGAAATTTCACTTGTTCAAGATGCAATTATTCTATCTGAGAATTGCTACGTCATATGATAGTCAGGGATGTCCCTTATCTCCGATCGTCTGGAGGTGTAGCTGTTTCCTTGGCCATTCAGGCTGTGAGTTGATTCCCGGTGCCTTACTGTCTGAGATTCACTTCTGAAACCTATTGTCTCCTATTTGCATATGACCATTTGCTTGTCTTAATTAATTATTCTATCTGTTGGAGGTGTGTTCTTGTCTTTGTTCTCTGTCCTCCTGGAGACCCACCGTCCGAGACTTCCTCCTCCTTCCTATTCAACCCCCACCTCTCTGTCTCCTGCCCTCAATATACATGACCATTTGTCTGCCTCCCAACCATTGAATATTCTTACAAGACAACTATGTTTTATAATAAAATTCTCCCATAGTAGCTTATCATTATAACGCTAAAATCAGCAACATTTCAGAAGATCTAAACATAAAACCAAAAAGTAATTAGTAGAAATAATAATCATACATTTGAGATCAGCATAATGGTTCATGCTTCTAATGTCTAATGGAAGTGGATATCCAGAAGGGTCAGTCACAAGCACATTCATCATCATTGTCTCTGTGGTCTTGAAACAAGAAGTGACAATTCTTTTGAAACAGGTGATGAGTACCATAAAGAGGAGTAATATGACTACTAAATAGAGCACATACTTCAGAATGGAACTACCTAGGTTTCCTAACCATTCGCCCAACGGATCCCATTTCTCAGAGTTGCGTTCGTGCAGTTCATCAATGTCCTTGCGCATATCATCTAAAATGTCAGTGATATTTTCAGATGTGTCAATGATATTAGTCCAACATTCCATATCTATTACCATACATGTACCACCTGCAGCCGCTAAAAGGTAGTCCAAGCCGGCTCTGTTTTGCAGTACCCCGAGTCGCATAGTACCTTTACATTGAAGGGCCTCAGTGGGTAGTGAGTAATATTGTCGCATTCTTCTTTTATCCATGATCAGTCCGCATTCATGGAATTCATTGTGNGGAGAGTCTGTTGGCTATTGCAGACACCTCCGCCGGACCCATAAAAAGAAGGACCGGGTATTCTAAGTTGACCGACGACGAGGCCAGACGAAGAATAAGGAATAGGAGCCCGATAGTTATATATAGACTATAGGGGTGAGCATAACCAAAAACTAGTTCTTCTTCTCTCCCCTTTTACTCAACGCGCGACGAGTGGCCCAGAGAAGAGAACGACTCAGTATGGACCCTAGCACAATAGCACCACTAAAACCTCCGGGAGATCCGGCCACTGAAAGTTCCCCCGATGCAAGGACCGAGCCATTAGGTCCACCAGACGCACCCCCAGGAGGGGGAACAGGGGAACAGCTAGAAGCTGATAGAGAAGAGCCCCCGGCACCAGGAGGATCTGGAGAGCCGGCGGACCAAGAAACAGAGAAGTTAATCTTCCCAGAAGAGTTGGGAAAGGGCACATGTAGAATAATGTTTGTCGGACAAGGTTATAAATCTTGGGACAGAGGAGTAAAGGCAAGATTACTAGAACTGAATCCTGGACAAACCTTGGCAAACATAGAAGAGAAAGCGAACAAAGAGGGATACCATAAATCCAATACACTCCTGTCTGGAGACTGTATAATAGTAATGCCAGATGGGCCAGGAGATCTAAAAAGAGTAAAAGGAAGAGTAAAATGGTTAGCTTGGTGGGTTGTTCAAATAGAGAAGGTGACAAAAAGCTGGGGGAAGATAAGAGCTCTTATCAGTTCAAATAAGGACTGTGATCCATGGACTAAGTTCGTAGCTAAACATATAAATGTAATGAGTATACTCATAGTTCCAGACGCCCGAGCAACTGCAATACATGATGACTATGAGAAACATTTGGAGAAGTTGCATCAATATGGGAAAGACGAGGAGACAGAGTGAAATGTCTCGAGCGCAACCAACGCCGGAGGTGCCCTCAGAGGAGGAAGAGGAGGAGCTTGAGGTACAAGAGGGCCTCCCTCCCTCCTTAGCATCAGTCTCTGGACAGGGAGCTGGAGGAGGTGGACTAGAGGAGAACCCCTTTGCTACCCCGTCGGACGCACATGATAGGTCAATACGTGAACAAATAGAACGATGACATCAAGAATTACAAGACAATTATCAGAACTACCTACGCAATAAGGAATTTAATGAGAGAATAGAAAGAGGAGCTGTAGAAGAGCTAGTAAGAACAAATAGAAAACTAGAAGCTCGAGCGGAAGCGGCAGAGGAAGAGCTTGAGGAAATGGGGAGAAAACAGAAGATGAAAAAACATGGAAGTCCCTGGCAGGCGACAATGAAACAAGAATCAGGATCGTACAAAGGGAAAACAAGATCTACCCGACACCAGTTAGACCCAAGTGAAGACATGGAGGAACATCGACCGCCACTCCAACAAATCCCAAATCCAAGACAAGTTAGAAGGCGACCCTGCGGGGTGACCTTAATCACATGGGTAGGAGACCCATGGGACATAAATGGAGATGTGTTGATAGTGGTGTCATGGGAGTGAGCAGTAGGACCCAATCGCAGACTCAGGACTCAGGGTTTTGCAGTGCAATAAATGTTATTTATTACCGTGGTGAGGAACAGGCAGGTAGAAATCCATCCGGGTTGTATGTCGAATTACAACAGAAGACAAGACATAACAATGACAAAACATTGACAATGGTCCGACACCCGTGGGTGGAAAGCCGGGGCTTTTATGCCGTGCCTAATTGCTCATTGCGGACAGCCGCGAACATAGCGCAGGTGCCGCTAATCGTCCAGGGGCGGCACTGGCGCCCGGGAGCCCCGCTAATCCTCCAGGGGCGGCATTGGCGCCCGGGAGCCTGGAGCCACGATAGTGATCGTGACAGTACCCCCCCTCAACGGGAGCCTCCTGCGGACCCACGATGACCGGGCCGGCACCGTCGGGTGGGACGACCTGGAGGCTGGGCGGAGGCGGCGGACCCTCCGGCGGAACGACCGGAGGCTGGGCGGGCGGCAGGGACCCTCAGGGGAACACCCGTGAGGCTGGGCGGAGGCCAGCAGGGACCCCTCAGTGCGGACGACCCGAGGTGCGGAGGCCGAGCAGGGACCCTCAGGCGGACGACCCTGGAGCTGGGTGGAGGACACCGGGCGCGTCGGAGCGGGGCCGGGGCTGGCTGGGCATCCTGCCCGGGGCAGTTATGGTGGGGGGCCTTGCATGTCTCCACGCCGGGACCATGGACCGGGAGTGGAGGTGGACCTGGGTGAGCCAGGCACCGCGACTGTGTGGAGCGCTTATGCCATGTGCCCAGCCGGGACTACGGATCGCAGGGAGTATGGAGTGGGACTGGGTGTGAGGCATCTGAGTTGGGTACAGTGCACGGGTGGTGCGCGGCGACCAAAATTCTGGTGTAGGGATCCTGAGGAGCAGGGACTGGTGGCGCTGCGGTGGTTGCAGCCGGGACCAGGGATGTGCTACCGCCTTAAGTTAAGTCCACGGCTTGGAACCTGCGAGCAGGTTACTGGTGGGAGTTTTGCTGATGGTGCAGCCGGACCAAAGACCATGGAATGGTGGACTGGAGCAGGGACTTGGTGGGCGCTGCAGGTCTGCCGCCCGGGACGGTGACAGTGAGCGATGGGTGGGCTGGGGAAGCAGGTACTGGTGGGAGCTGCTGTGGTCCAGCCGGGAACGGGAACTCGGGAGGATTGCCTTTGGACGCAGGGGTAGACTAATGTGGGTCTCGCTGCACGGTGGTCCTGCCGGACCGGGACTCGGGTGGCTGGGACCCTGGCACGTAGTGGACCGGCGGAGCTGCTGTGGTCCAAGCCGGGACCGGGGTCGGGGTGGCTGGGACCAGAGCAGGGAGGTGCAGGAGCTTCGCTGTGGTCCCACGCAGCCACCGCGGTAATCCGCGGACCTCCGGTGAGCATGCGATCCTTTCGCACTGTTTGGGACCGAACACTGGCCTCATGATACCGGGACCCGCTAAGAAGAGTGCGTCGACATGTCCGTACCGCGCTGGGACGCGGAATACGCGCTGAGCTGGGAAACCCATGCTAGCTTAGGCGACGACATCGAGGTGCATGGTGGTTGCAAGCACCCCCGGCTCGGGCATAGCTAGGCAAGCATTGCGCATGAGGAGCCGAGTGCGTGTGCTAGAGGTACTTGGCGTGAACCGCCTGCTGTGCGCACTGGTCTCAGAGCCCAACTGTGAACCCGCTAGAGGAGGACTCTCTCGTGACGGGGACATCGTAGTCA
Source organism: Coryphaenoides rupestris (assembly GCA_002895965.2). NCBI lineage: Eukaryota > Metazoa > Chordata > Actinopteri > Gadiformes > Macrouridae > Coryphaenoides > Coryphaenoides rupestris. The sequence continues at coordinate 113,721 of PIJE02001278.1, read as the reverse complement.
GCGGCCCGCGATGATAGATGGTAAGTCCCATCGGGCGTCCTCACACCTAATGTTGATGATTTCCGCTGGGTCTAGCAAGCCCCCCGTAAAAGGTCGGCGAGGTGGTAAGTCATGTGTCACGGTACAACTTAATTGAGTCTACCGGCTCCTAAGTAAGCCACGGCTACAGTATATGAGCCGCACCCCTGTAAGATGACCAAGCCTGCTCATAATTCGACAGGTAACAAACTTATTAGTCATAACCGCTATAAGTAACCAGGTCCCTCACGGCCTGACCATATGATGGGAGGTGTGCTTACCCTCGCCTATACCTGAGCATTTCCCAGCCGGTCAAGTGAGTGTCATTTCACTGGTACAACTTATTGAGTCTACCCGCGTAAGTAAAGTCCACGGCGTACAGTTATATGTAGGTGTGCACCCCGGGTAGCAGGAGATGGAAGTCCGAACGTCAATACTCCCTACTGGGAAAAGTACCACACTTAATTGAGTCTACCGCCTTAAGGGTAAAGTCCGACCGAGCCACAATATATGGACGGTACTAGGCGCATGCTCCGCCCTGGTATTGGTATCGAGTGAGTCCACTTTCACGGGGGTGGACCGGGCAACAATTCCCTATTGAGTGTCAAGGACACGCTCTTAACCGTAAGTCCACGGGGCTGACAGTATATGAGTTGCACCCCGTAAATGAGTGTCATTTTCACGGGATACAACTATATTGAGGTGGGCTGGGGACCCTCTTACCGCGACTAAGTAAGAGTATCCAGGGCGAGGCCGCGGTAGCAGCTGATATGTTGGTCCATTCGGGAACGGGGTGAACTCAGGCCCCGCTAGAGTTGGCTGGGACCCATAGCTCGAAGTGTCAATTTCACAGTAGGAAGCCGGCAGGAGGCTTGCTTTGTGAGCTACCACCAGTGTCCCAGTGTGGGAGCGTGACCTGGGTCACGCTAGCAACCACGTGCCTGGGAGCACGGGTCGGCCGTAGAGCGGATGCTGTGCTCAGACTGAGGCAGCCCCTAGGATGGAGGTTTCGGGTCAGTTTGTGGCCTGGGACAGGGAGAGCACTCGAGATGGGGCCGAGGACGGGATGAAGCTGAGCAGGGACCGGCGAGAGGGAAACTGGGATGGCGCCTTAGCCGCTAAGAGTAGATCCCGGCATACATAAGCTAATGAGTGTATGGTGTGGGGGTTCTGCGCCGGGAGTGTGGAGTGCCCTCCGCGCTTCGAGTGTCTCCACTCGGTTTAAGGCTATTAGGGGAGAAAAGCCGGGTTCGTCGCCTGGGATGTGGTCTGGGAAGTGCTAACTGGATGTCGGATGACGCCTCTGGTGAGGTCTGGGTGTCTGTGGATGGTCTGGAGCTCTTGGTCGTCTGTGAGTGTTCGTGGCCTCTGGGTCATCGTGGGTCTCTTGGATGGTCTGTCGTAGTGTCTGGATGTCTGTCCATCTCTGTGAATCTGGTATCGTCTGGAGCTCGGATGGACACTTCTGCGCTCGTTCGATGTGCGTGGGATGTACTGGATGTCTGATGTCTGTGATGTCTGGATGGTCTGGACAGCTCGTGTGAGCTTTGGTACTCTGGTTCTCTGGATGTCTGGATCTCTTGAACTCTGGTACTCTGGCAGGTCACTCGGGTCTACTGCTGAAGAAGTCGTGGATGTCTGTGTTGAGTCGCTTGCGATAGTCTGTGTCTAGTAGTGGTACATGAAGATCTCTAGGTAATGCTCTAGTGTTGGTCTCTGGAGTGATCGTGGTGTCGTACTGGTTTCAATGGATGCGTGGATCTACTGGTTAGACTGCTGCAGATCTTCCTGGAGCTTCCTGGGAGGCTCTGTGGTCTCATGGTGGTCTCTGAATGTCGTCTTCGGAATGTACTTTGTGAATGTTCTGGACTCGTGCTGGAATATCTCTGGAGCTCTGGAGCTCGGAGCCAATCTGGTCTACTGTGGGATCGTCTGGATCGTCTGAATCTCTAATTGAGCTTCTGTCTCTGAGGTACAATCTCGGGCTCTGGGTCTTCGGAGTGTCGGAGTTCTGGTGATGTCTAGAGGAGAGTGTCATGGCTGTCGTTGGGTCTCTGGTGAGCTCTGGGTGTCTTCTGGGTCTCTTGGGTGCCTCTCTGTGATGGCGAAGATGCTGGATGTCTCGGTCTGATCTGCCTGAGATCATCTGGACGTCCTGGAGCTGGCTAGGTCGCCTGGGGTCTCTGTGAGTGTCTCGATCTCTGGAGCTCGGGCTCTGCGGTCTCTGGATGTCTGGATGTCTGGATGCTCGGTGAATGTCTGTGGTGTTCTGCGGATTCTGGAAGCTCTGGGGTTCTCTGGGCTCTCTGGGTCTTCTGGATGATAT